>PVKS010006056.1:0-80873 GCA_004027875.1 Aplodontia rufa
AAAGTAGCCGAACTTCTTGGAAAAAAAAATGTTCATTTTCCCTCTTCCGTTTCCACCAAATGACAAGTGTATCACTGAACTGACAAACGCAGAGCGCCAATTTCATCAGAGGATCTCACTGTTTCATAAATGCAGGTGCAGATTAATATGTCTTTAGATTTATATTTCTGGATGAAATTTTAACACTGTAATACTCTTGATATATAATGAAGCATAAATAATGTTCAGCTGTTATGTTACATTCTGAAATTATCCTACCTATTCTCATCATTTATCATTTCTTTCTAACTCTAGTAATCTATAACTCTTAACCCCACAAGTTCCCTTTCATTTTCTTTGAGGCAGCAATTGTAGCAGTATTAGTAAATTAATTTCTTGCCTCAGTTCAGTATTCATCTACAATCTTTATTTGACATATTTTTTGCTTCCTTCCCTAATTTCCAAAAAAAGATTCTTAGAAATAATAAAAATAAATAAGTGCATTATGTTCACACTCATTGATTATCTACTAAAGACACCTGGATTTCTGCTAGAACTTCATTCTGACACACTTCTTTACCTCCAGATTTCATTTTGCAATGGAAAAACTAGCAGTTGTTCCAAAGAGGCCTCCTAGAAGCACTGGAGCCCTGCAGGATAGGATAGGGCATCAGCTGCAATAATGGGAGGAGGCAGAGTTTAATGAGCAAGTGCATTTGGGAAATAGTTAAAACAAGGTCTTTACTCTTCACGACAGAATTCTCAGGGCTTTTGATATACTAATGTGCTTTTTTAACTTTCTGAAAAGGCCATGAACTCTTAACTTTTCCCAAATATTGGACACCATGAAATCTTTCAGAAATGTGTCTTTTTAAAAAATGAAAACAAATCTCATCAAGTTAATCTTGTAGTTTCCTTTCTGTCAGAATATTGGAATAAATCTTAAATATATCAACTATGGAATAACTAATTAAATTAGACAATAGCTACATAGAATATTGTATAGCCATCAAACATAATTCTTTAAAGAATTGTTAATGACATGGGGACACGCGAATAATATTGAGTAAAGATAACATAGCTGTGGAGAATTTGGTAATATGTACATAAAAATTAATAAAAGGAATCTACACAAAAGAAAAGATACCTATGGTTTTCTGTAAGTTGAGGACTAAACGCTAACTTTTATTCCTTGTATTTTCCTATAAATTTCAATTTTTGACAATTAATGTGTATTAATTTTATAATAGAAATTAAAAACCTTACTCTTCATTTACTGTTTCTTTTACAATCATCCTTTCATTATGTCTTAACAAACTCTTTATTTGGCTCTACTTTCTCTTTACCTTCATTCAGTCCTTTCTAGAATGTGTTAGGGGCTGAGGCAGGAGGATCACAAGTTCAAAGCCAGCCTTACCAACTTAGTGAAGCCCTAAACAACTTAGTGGAACCCTGTCTTAAAATAAAAATAAAAAGGGCTGAGGATACAGCTTAGTGGTTCAGTGCCCCTGAGTTCAATCCCTGCTTCCAGTAAACAAATAAATAAATAAAAGGGGTCAGAGAATTATTGCTTGAAACCCTATTGGGATGATGCTTGTTTTTGTGAAGTTTTATTGAAACCCAGCCATGTCCACTTGTCACATATAATCCATGGTTGCTTTTGCTCTTTGATGACAGTTGAGTGGTTGAGTTGTGACAGAGCCCACAAAGACTAAACTATTTACTCTGTCCTAGTACTAGGAGTAGAGAGGTGAGTAATTTCCCTAGGGTGCAAAATTGAAGAAGGCATTCACTCTTGGGGCAATTATGAATTTAACCATGTGTACATCAAACTCTGCAGTAGATGCTGGTATCTGTTTGGGACTCTAAGGAGTAGATAAAATTAAATTTATTAGAGGAACTGCCTATGAATAAACAGGAGAAGGTGTGTAAGTGTGTGTAAGGGTATCTGGGTAAAACCAATATGCAGGTTCAACCTTGTGAAAAGAGAGAGAAGCAACAGATTGGCTAGAAGAAGCTCAGTATAGTGTTTTTCTGGAAGTGTCTCAGTCAGGCCAAAGTGGAGCAAGAGCAAGAGTCCATCAGCCCTACAGAGAACAGAAATGGTCTAGCTCTAACATCTTTGCCTTGGCATGAATGCCATGGTGTATCCAGAGATGTCACAGCTGGAGGCTGTCAGCTGTAAACTGTATGACAGAAAGTTTTTTTGAAGACACACATGAACAGTACACCTCCTTGTGCACCACAAAACTTGTTAACGTTTGCTTATGTGATTGGAGGTGTGTGGTGGACATTGTGGTTATATTCCCCAGGTTATTTTTTTTTAAGAGTGAGAGAGGGACAAAGTGACATAGAGAGAGAGAATCAATTTTATCTATGTTTTCATCGGGCATTTGTTGCTCCAACACTTAGTTGTGTATGTGGTACTGGGGCTCAAACCCTGGCAAGCACTCCAACTGCTGAACTACCACTCCAGTCCTTCCCCAAGCTATTTGTAATGAACTGAATTTTTGTGTCCCCTCGAAATTCACATATTGAAATCCTAACCTCCAAAGTGGTGCTATAAGGAAGTGGAGGCTCCCTAGGGGAAGTAATTAGGTCATGAGGGTAGAGCCATCATGAAGGGATTAAAATCCTTATAAAAGGGACCCCAGTGAGCTTTCTTTCCCTCTTTATTTTGTGTAAATTTAAAATGAGAAGAAAGCAGTTTGCAACCTGGAAGCAAGCCTCTCCAGAACTCAACTAGGCTGGCAAGCCAATCTTTGACTTCCAGAACTTGAGAAATAAACTGTTGTTCATGCCACCTAGTCTGTCAAATTTTGTTATATCAGAGCAAACTGATAAGACACTATCATGCCTTTCTCCTTTGGTTTGGGAGAGATTGACTCTGTTTCGAACTAAGGCAATCAGAATCATCCCCAGTGCCACAGGGATTGCAGCATGGATAGTTCAATCTCTGAGGCTTAGGACTTTGATTCAGTGGCTGCAGTTAGTCAGAACTTCTCTCCCTTTGGGTTGAAAAGAGGAACCATGTAACCATGGCTGCTGCTGGCAATCTGTATTAGTCAAGAATGCTTCAGCTAAAAGTAACCAAAAATTAGTGATCCACTATTGTAAAACAATAAGATGAGAGGTTTCTGGCATTGGTTCCATGGTCCTGAGGCAATGTCTCCATCATTTGGTTTACATCTTTGTTGTAATAGCTCTGTCCTCATACATTCATATTCAGAGCCAATGGGTACACAAGGGACACAAGGTACAGGGTACCATTTCACCTCACATGCCTTACTCCATCAGCAATAAAACAGTGTCATTCTGATACCTCCAAAGCCCTGCATTTGTCAACATGCCTACCTCTAAACCAGACCCTGAGCTCACCTTCCCTGAGATCAGGGCACCTCTGTTATAAGCTGTTGTGGACTAAATATTTGTATGTCCCCCAAATTCATATGCTGAAATCTTAAAACATAAAGTGATGGTATTAGGAGATGGGACTTTGGGGAGGTAATTAGGTCATGAAGCCCATTGTTAGAAACTGGAGAAGAGCTGATCCTTGTTGTACATTAGCAAAGCACATTGCAAAACTTCATTCATATTCCAGTGTTTTATGGAAGATTGAATTTATGAGCTATGAAATTATATTTGGCTAAGAAAATTTCTAAGCAAAGTACTGGGGATACATACCACTCATAGTAAAATGAAAGAATAAATTACTTAAAGGTGGAATTGTTAATCAAAAGACAAACAGAATTAGAAGACTTGGAATAGTCTTAGTCTATCCATACTGAAAAGAATGAAAAGGCATATTCAGGAAAGTATACCAAGGGTATGGTTATATAATCACTGGTAAGGAGATTAGTCAACTGCCTCGAAAGAAGCCAGGAGCTACTGTCCAAGACAAGGGGAGACTGTGGGCACCTGAAGTACTTGGTGAGTGCTACCACACTGTGCACATGGTAGGCTCTGCTTCCCACACAGCTTGGCTGTCCCAGGTACAGTTCCAGGGGACAACATGGTTGGCACCCAGAATAGCCTTTGGGGTAGGGCTCTCTGAAGCCATGGGTTCCAAATTGCTGCCCAGCAAAGCTGTAGGGGTAGGACTGCCACCTTGATGGGTTCAAAAGTTTGGAGAGACATTATAGCAGATCTGGAAGGCACAGCATTAAGCTAGAGGATTCTTCTCAAGACTTAAGGTCTAGTGGAATTTGTCCTGTTGAGTTTTAAACTTGCTTGGGACCTGTAATTCCACTCTTCCCTCCTATTTCTCATTTGGAAATAGTAGTGTTGATCTTATGCATGTCATACATTTTGGAAACAGCATGTTTGATGTCACAAGTTCATAGGTAGAGAGTAATTCACCTCAAATGGACTGTGCTTTGAGTTTCACTCAGATTAGATTTAGATTTAGATGATATTTAGATGAGACTTTGGACTTTAGACTTCTGAGTTCTTGCTAGAGTGACTTAAGATCTTAGGGTTAATTAGGATAGAATTTTACACATGAGAAGGTCATTTGGCAGGTAGGAACAGAATGTCATAAGTTGAATATTTGTGTCCATCTCAAAACTCATATATCAAGATCTTAACACCCAAGGTATGGTTTTAGAAGGTCAGACCATTGGGAAGTGATTAGAACACAGGGTTGAGTCCTCCTGAATGTGGTTAATAACTTTATAAATGAGGTCCTAGAGAATTCTCTTGTCTCTTTCACCATGTGAGGATGTGGCAAGATGCCATCTATGAACTAAGAAGCAGCCCCTCACAGACACTTGATCTGTCAGCATCTTGATCTTGAACTTCCAAGCCTCCAGAATCATGAGAAATAAATGCATAGTCTACCCAGTTAATGATATTTTGCTATAGCAAGCCCAAACAAACTAAGACATGCTTAGCAAAAGCATCCTGGAGGTAGCAGGAGCTGGGAAGTAGCTTCTGGAAAGGCAACAGAGTCTGACACATGGTTCTGTTACAAGGCCAGCCTGATGATGAAGCTGACAAAAGGGAAAGAGCCGAAACACAGAAAATGGAGCGAGAGCCCCTGTCAAGCTATACTTGAAGATCATCTAGAGGTGAGGAATTTTATGTATATGAATAAAGTTAACCCTTTTTGTCATCATATTAATTTGAGCCAGTTATCTTTCCTTCAACTGAAGAATCACAATGACTAAAGGGAAGAAAAGAGTCTTTGTCTTTTGACTTTGCAAGACAGAACAGTAAAGGTGAAAATCAACCAAAAGGGTTCAGCTTTATCAGTTAAGATGGACTTGGTTGCAAGTTACAAAATAAAAACCCCAATTCAAAGTGACTTAAACAAATGTATCATTTTTTAAACTAGAAATACAAAAGGAAGACTCTAAGACTTTAGCAGCTGAAGAATACCATCAAGAACTGAGGTTCTCTCTCTACTCTGCCATCAGTATCAGTTTCAGCCTATGGCAAAGATGGCTGCCACTGGCCATGGAGGCTACATCTGGCAAAAGAGAGCACAGGGCCCAGATCTTTCTCTTCAGCTTGATAGGGTCAAACTAGAAGTGCATGGTTGTGTGAAGGAACAGCAGGGATGTGATTTGGATACAGCTGATAACTATGTGTATGTGTATACACACACACACATATACACACACAGAGCCATGGAGAGTGTCCTGCTTCTTCAAGCTCAGAATAAATCTAGTCTTAAGTATTGCTTTCATCATAGCAATTACATAAACTAATAATTGCTAAGTGTTTACTATATGCCAAGTACTCTAAGTATCTTGACATGCACTGTCTCATTAAATTCTCACAACTGCAGTAGCCCTTTGATGCTATTTTTTATCATTGCAACTTACAGTGAAAGCAACTACTTTATCATTCCCGATGAATGGAGGAAGCAACTGAGGCCACAGAAATGTTAAGTAATTTAGAAAGGTCACATAGCTAGCAAGTATTTGATTTCAGGAAATCTAAGTACAAGTCAGTATCAAACAGTTTTGATTTGGATCCTTGACTCTGTTGTTTCCATCCATGTCATCTTAGGTGAGTTGCTTTATCTCTCTGAAATTCATATTCCATGCAATAAGATCATATGATAGAGTTTGATTTACATCATAGGTGTATTTATCACTGTCCTGGAGTTTACCAAAATCACCCTCAGATTCAATGATTCACTAAAAGGACTCACAGAATTTAGAAAAGCAGTTTTACTCATGGTTATGATTTGTTACAGTGAATGGATACACATTAAAATAGTAACATGAAAAGGAGCATGGGAGCGTGGGAGCGTGAGGGAAGTCTGGGTTCCTCTCTCCCAGTGGAGTTTACAGATAAACGGTCTCAACACCAATATGTGACAACATGTACAGAATATTGCCAACCAGGGAAGCTCAGTTGAGTCTGGAATCAAGAGCTTTAATCTGAGTTCAGTCACATAGGTGCATGGCTGACAAGAGTTCTTCAGTCCACAGCTCCTCCCACGGTCCAACTGATAGCACTGGGCCCAAAGCCTCATAATATTCAAAGACTCTTCTCAGCAGATTTTCCCAAGGTTTGAAGGACAGACAAGGGCCAGCCCTTTCTTTGAAATATGATGGTATGAAGGGTTTAAATGATTTAGAAATACTAGTAAACTATTTTTTCTTCTTTTTCTTCTTCTTCTTCTTTTTTTTTTTTTTTTTTTTTTTTTTGTGCCAGAGCCTAATGCATGTTAGGCAAGTACTCTATGACTGAGCTACATCCCTGACCTCACACTGGTTAACTTTTTACTGCACAACCAGATTAGATGAAATGGTACTATCTCTTGGTTCAATCCATTGCGCCTCTCTCAGAGTAATACTCAGGTCTCTCCCTAACTCCCACCCCAAGCCCAGAAGTTGCCTTTAGCAGTTCAGGACTTCAGAAGATCCATTCAGCTTCAAAACATCTACTATATTCAACCAGAGCTGAATACTCACTGTCCCTAGTCCCACAATCAATAAATATCAACAAACGCCACATCTATATTTTGGTATTTCAGAACCAAACACTTTTAAAGAGGAATATTCTTCAACACTCATAGAATTTATCATAGCAAGAAATGACAATGGGTTATACTTTATGATAAACGTATCGGACTGGTTCCTCTAAAAATCAGATTATCACTTTCTTTATTAAAGAACATGTGAACAGATCAAGACGTTTGTGTTTCTGTTTGGAATTTGAAGGATTTCAAAGCCTTTTTAACTGCACACCCCTTCTCTAAAATAATTTTGACTTTGCTTCTTTAATATTATATACATTAATTATAAAATATGTGTAGGTATACTGCTATACTAGGGTAATGCATGGATAATAAATTATAAACACTCAATATAAATCTTGAGAGAATGACCTTTCAAAGTAAATAGAAATAGAAATAATACTATCTTCTCTCTCTCTGTTTTTTGGTACTAGGGACTGAACCCAGAGGCACTTTGGCACTGAGTTATATCCCCAGCACTTTTTGTTTTTAATTTTGAGACAGGGTCTCGCTAAGTTGCTTAGGGTCTAACTAGTATGAGGCTGGCTTCAAACTTGTCGTCCCCCTGCCTCAACCTCCCATGTCTCTGGGATTACAGGTACCCTACTGTGCCTGGCCCTAATACTGTCTTCTCTTAATTTAGTAGATCCTCTTGTGAACCCATTGGGACACCTACTTCCGGTGTGGGTATAAATATTCTCCACACATCAATTCCTTAAGTCACATTATCCTAGTTAACCTGGAATTCACTTCACTGCTCCTGAGGTCCTCACTATTATACATTACTGTGTTGTTGTGTTCTAGAGAATACAAATTGATAAAATAGTAGGGGAAAAAACCCCAATATGTTTGAAATAACACAAGCAATGAAACGCTGAGCTGTGTGGTAAGGAGACTGGGGGTTTAATGCTATCTGCAGATGTTGGATTTATGGGATTAGAGTACTCAGGAAGGATCCATAAGAGAGGGAGGGATATGGCTGAACTTTAAGACAGACAGAATTGGGTTGGAAGGTGGAAGCAGAAGGTGAGCACAAGCCCAAAGGGAGGATTAAATGTGACCAAAACTGGGGAGAGTATGAGACCAACCCAACTGAAAAGCTGGCCCAGACCTCAGCCTCTCTGGCGGCCTTTCCTAGCAGGCCACTAAAGCAATTCAATCTGGGTCCTTTTGCTAGCTCGCAGGGGTTCCACAGACCGAGCACTGTCCTCTCAGGCCTCATCTGTCAAGGTAACTAAGTGATGCCCGCGGTTCTTGGAGAACAAGAATTCCTTTCCCTGGATTTTTAGCCTCTGGCTGGCTTTCAGGCCCTTCCCTATGCAGTCATCAATCCTAGGTTTCCTGTAGGCCAGACTTAGCTGGGTAAAGATGGCAAGGGAGTCTTAGTCAGGATTAGGATCTCTTTGCTATGGTGAGCAATTTACGTTTTTAAGCTCAAAGTTCTGCCCACAAACTATACGTTGTCTTGGGCTATGTGCAGCTTTCATTTTAAAAGTGCATAGAGAGTCAAGATTGAACTAAGACTGCTCTGATTCATCGCCTCCCTGAGTACAGTTCACTTGGGATCAAGCCTTGAGAATGTTCCCTCTGATGAGAGTGGGTCTGAAGGAAAACATCACCAAAAAGGGAGCAAGGATGGTGGGTGGTATGGCAGGAAGTGTGCGTTAATGGAGTTAAAAATTAATTGGCGCGTGTGTGGTAACAGGAAGAATGGAGGGAACAGATGTTGAGGCGAGGCCAGTTGCCAGCATGTAGGGACGGATCACCTGTCTTTCTGCCAGGCCTCACTCCAAGCTCCTGGGAGAAACGGTTTCACTACCTCAAGGTCTTAACGGAACATTAGTCAGGGCTGTGGGGACTGAGTTTTTGCCAAGGAGACGTCATTCTAGCCCAGATTTCAAAAAGGCAGTGGAAGTTCAGGCCTCTGCTCCTTGTGCCCTGGGTCAGACAGACCCCTTCATGTTTGTGTGCTGCTGCACACCCTCATAGAGGCAGAACTCAAGAAGCTCATTGCGTTCTATCACACACACCATGTGAGGTCCCTAGATATTAAACAGCCACCCGACCTCCAGGCTCACAATAGGCCTCAGGCTACAGGCATTGTTCATCCCAGCATTGCAAGCTGTTAGGACATGGCAGAGGTGGGTTTCCATGAATAATCCATTCGTTCATTCATTCAGTCACCAGAAAGATGCACTGAGCGCTCCCATCATATTTAGCTCAAGCAGGAGTCAATGCACTGAGCTCGTCAGTGAACAGATATTCCCAAACTGATGGAGTTGGGGGAAGAAGAGCAATAAAGAAGGATATGAAAAATTATTTTGCTGAGAGGATATGTGCTCTGGATGACAAGAAAAAGTAAAACAGGGTAAAAGAGATAGGATAGTGCCAGGGGAGAAAATGAATGACAATGATACATAGAAGGATACGGTGAGCTTCTTCATTAAAAGGAATTAAGAACATCTGTATCTGGGGGAAGAGATTGTCGGAACAGCCAGAGCAAAAGCAGCAAGACGTGTGTTAGCAGCGTGAATAAGGGAGAGGGAAGTGGAGAAAGAGGTAAAAGTGGACAGGGGCCAGGGCATGGGAGACCTTAGAGACTATTGTGAGGACCTTGGCTTTGGCTCGGAGCAGAGTGGGAGACATAGCAGGATTTTGAGCAGAGGACAGACATGATCTGCTAGACCTTAAAGGGATCCCTCTGGCTGCAGTGCTGAGAATAAACTGTGAGGGCAATTATAGAGACAGGGAGAAGACTTTGGAGGTTACTGCAATGATCTAAGCAAGAGATAATGGTGGTTTGGATGAGGACATCACCAGTGAAGGTAGGAGGAAGCGGTAAATTCCAAACAAGTTCTTTTGAGACAGGCTTCCTTGTTAGTTATAGTTGAATTTCCATAAGTCTAAGCTACTATATCACCTTCACTGTTACTCACTTACTCTTCAATTTTCCAAACACACTTTTTCATGTAATGCTTATTACAACCTTGCAAAATGCTGTTTTAATGTCTAACCTTAAGGCAAAAACTGGTAAATGACCATATACTTTATCTGATACAATGTGTGTTTGTGTGTGTGTGTGTATGTGAATTGAGCCAATATTTCTAAGAATAAGAGAATTCACATCTGAATTCCTAGCTTCATTAAATAAATTGGAATATCTGGCAATGCATTTTCACATAGCAACCTTTAGCTGGATCTGAGCAGCGATTCCTGTTGTTCCATCAAATCACCCACAGTCCCTCTTCACACATTACTTCCCTTACCCATGTAGGCATTAGGGTTTGTGAAACTGTCCTTGAGTCCAGAAGAAGTTCATAGGAGGATCGTTGGTGGGAAAAGAGTGGTGTTGTTCAAGACCATAAAAACTGCTACTCCATTAGTCTTCGAATATCATTGGGACACTCAAAGTTTAATACTCATCTGTCTGCATAAACACTGTCTTTGGATTTTCTCAGTAGGCCCTTTTTGTCCCTACTCCACTCTGTCCCTTTTGTCTCCTCTCACATAAGTGATATGATGAGCGGAGCCAGGTCTTTTCCAACTTGTGAGCAAACCTGATTCTCTCTCATTCTCCTTGGTAGGGAGCCTAGTGGATAAAAATGGGATCGTTTACCAGGACACCTGGACTGGGGCAGAGGCCACATGCTCCAGGCTTGAGGGGAAAATTTATTTTATCTTGCTCTTGTGTCTATGATTGGATGCCTTCAGATTGTTAGAACTTCAGAGCCACCACTGTTATGAGGTTCCAAGTATCAAAATAAGCCAGAGACCTTGAACCTGGTGGACAAAGGTCATTTGTAATGTAGCCCAGTTCTTCAGGGCCAGGGGCTTCACATGGAGGCTTCAGGCATCAAATTCCTCTAGTCTAGAAACATGTGCAGTTGCTTAGAATTTCCCTTGTGACTCTGGAGCGCCTATAAACAGAGAGGTAATGCTTGGGGGTTGTAGCCATCTTTTTCTACTTAGGAGACTTGTGGCCTTGAGTAAGGGTGCTAAGTCAATGAGAAATATTTCAAAAACCTTTATTTTTGCACTCATTTGGAAAAGACAAGGGAACCCCCACTCTGCCTCTTCTCTTCTTGCTATGGATCCTGAGTCTAGAGCAACAAGTTATATCTTACCCACCTGTACAGTATAAACTCAAGCATATTCTCTCTTTCATGGCCCTTTCCATAATCATCCATACAGTTGATGGGGCTTGAAATTCTAAGTCTTTCATTCCATATTTAGAAATAAGATTTAAAATGCAAACCATAGATGTATAAGGCCTCTGACAGCACTGGTTCTTTTAAGGTCTCAGGACAGCATAGAAAAAGGAGATGGTAAGATAAAGAATCCAGATATGTCCACTGACCATATTTCATCACATTGTGACAATCAAATAGCACCCCTGGTCAGGCTGGACTTGGAGGAGGAAACATTCACAAAAGTTTTATAATATGCCTTTGTCTTTTCCTAATTCCTCTCATCCCATCACGATGGCATCCCACATTTTATAAAGGTAGGAAATGAGATTTGTGAATCTTATCTTAGCTCCTTGACTTTCAGGCCTCTCTAGTATTGTTTTATTCTTATTTTGAAGAGCATAACTAACTCATATATTGCAGGGAAGAGGATTTCTGTGGAGGGATAGGGGAAGCAGCAGAAACTTCTAAATGGTTATCTAGATATAGTAGGAGAGTCATGATGCTAATGACTAGCCATTCAAGGCTATTCCACCCAGAAAGATGTTAGGTCCCCAACTGAGAATGGATGGGAAAGGATTCAAATGTTTATGACACATCTAAGTTCACTTCAGCCCTATTTGGATGCTCAGGATTTCTTGTCATTAAAGTTTCCTTAACATACTTGTTACTACCGAGAAATAGATACAAGAAGTGATAGGCACACTGTAATAATCACTAAGGTAGAAGTTACTGACTCCAGGTCATTCCTGAGAACAGTTTTTTTTTTTTTTTTTTTTTGTTTTTGTTTTGTTTTTTTATAAAGAGAGAGAGAGGGAGAAAGAGAGAAATCAATTTTATTTATTTTTTCATCTGGCCTTTGTTTCTCAGACACTTAGTTGCATATGTGGTGCTGGGTTTAGCCCCCGTCCTTGCGCATGACAGGTAAGCACTCCAACTGCTGAGTCGCTGCTCCAGCCCACTGAAAACAGTTTTAAAGAGAGGAAGAGGCACCATCAAGTATAAGAGCACAGTTGAATGCCATGGTCAGAAGATAATCAACCAACTAGAAAAGTTGGTCGGTAATAAGTATAGAAAATGCGGTGTACAGCATTTTTACAGTTTGCTTTGGGATGCATACACTGAGGATGTGGAGATTTTAGAGATGGTCTTTGCCCTCGCAAAGGACCTAAAACAGTGAGCGATGGGCTTTAAATCATAACGCATGACAGCCTGATTTTGGATGTAGTGAAGAGCTCAACTGATGTTAGCATTAAGTCCTTCCTGGTTTGAGGTGAGACTATTCAATGTGGTTCTCAGATGCCCTTTAACAAGCCTTAATTTGATCCAGGTGATCAACTCACTGTCCCTGATTTAGTCTCAGCTGCAGCTGTAGTGGCATGTCCATTTTTTTCCCCTAAGCCCAGAAGAAGAAGCAGTCAATGCATTATTGTCAATGGTAATTAGCAGCCATGCAGCAGTCTGGCCCTGAATGTTCTAGGGCTGTCTCCTCCCTTATGCACAAAGCCACATTTGCTGCTGCCCACAGCCCAAGAACTGTTGTTTCTTTGATTCTTTGGAAAGTTGAGGAAGGTTTTAGACCTCAGGATGCAAATGGTAAAATGCACTCTATACCCATGCAAATAATTTGAGGCCCCCGAATTCTGAGTAATCTATTCACTGACACAAAGACACATATCCAAACAGGGAGGGCTATACTGCATCTGTCAGAGCAAGTCCTGTGTGCATTCTCCTGTTCTCAAAACAACAGCAGCCAAAGAGAATCAGGAAAACAAGACCTGTCATCTCGGAAATCAAAAAAGGATTTAAATGGGGATGAGAAGAGGGAAGACAGCAAACATATGGAAGAGTTTTCAGCTATGGAGGAAGGAAACCAAATTCAGAGGCCATTATTCCAATTTTCTTCAGTTTTCAGCCTTAAGAGATGCCTAGGAAATACTTTATGCTAATTTTCTTTTCTTAAAAGGCTGAAAAAATATTTCAGAACTAGAAAGAAGTAAATGTGGCTTAAAACTATATTTTTTCACCCTTTCCTTCAAAATAAATTTCATTTTTTTAAATGCAGGATTTAACTAGTTCAAAGCCATTGCATGAGTAGACAGTTTCACTAACATAATCAGAACGTGTTTGCTGAATAGAAATCCTCAAGAAGTTAAATACTTCATGAGAGCATTTTATAGAAAGCTTGCTTCATTCACTTGTGAATATTCTGGAAACATAGAGGATACCTTCTATTAGGAAGAGCACTCTGGGCTTTTATTAATTGTCACAGTGCTTCTTGGCCTATTTTCACCTTTTTTTCAGTAGCATTCTCTGTAGAGATGCAATTTAGCTGAGAAAAATAAACAGACCAGAATTTAAAGCAACTCTTTTATTTTCCTAAGCCTTACATGGTTTCTGACTGATATTTCAATAAACATGATCTAAAATTTCCATAGAGATGAACACGGTTATATAACATTTTTCAAACAAAAATTTTTCATACTTTATTTCAAAGATTGCATTAATTAATATTCATAGCCACCAATGTGAAACTTGCACTATTCCTATTATATAACAATTTTGATAATTTACTTAAGATACATAGGTATTGTGTGTTTCCTTTGATCTCAAAGAAAGACAAAGTTAGAGTGTTAAAAGCCAATCTTAGGCAAACAGACCCTGGATCTCTTTATGCACAAGTGCAAGTTTGTGTGCGTGAATGTGTGTGCACATCCACACACACACTGTGAGTGCATGATACATCTTAGAACAAATTTTAATTCCCCCAAAATGCTGGTTTAAAACAAAGCCCTATTAAAAGTTCAAATTTGAGTAGTTTTATTTCAGCTATTGCTCTACCTTTAAGTTTAATAATAGTACCACCTTTTAATACAGGATTGCTTGCCAAAAAATTCTCCTAACATAGCCTTCTTGAAATTCATGCTGTTAAAATTAAGTAGACTATTATTTATACATCTATCAGAATCATAAAATCATTATATGATTTGCCACAAATAATAAATATGTCATCATCACAGGTGGTAAGACTTGGACTACTTATGGTCCTTGGCTCTGAAATCTGTTGTACTTTCCCATATCCTTGCGGTGTTGAGTAAATCCCTCCCGAGGCTCAGTAGAGAAGCACATCAATCCCTGTAATAAGCCTCATTGGAGGGGGCACTGAAGCGAAGGGGGTACAAGGGCCAGTGGTAATGAACCCCCACTGGATATCATTGAGCAATGTTTTGAAATGACTCTTAGGAGTGTTGAGAGAGTGCTCACCGACGGGTGCCTAGTAACTGAGCCCATCTGCAATTTTTAAAAATATAAATAAGGCCAGCATTTAAAAATCTTCAGATTTTACCTAAAAATCAGAAGTCCTGGTTTCTCTTACACAATTGGACAACCTGATAACATGGAGCATGCATTCATTCCTACATGGAAATGCCTGGCTGCAGTGGAGAAGCCCCTTTAGCAGTGAGGGAGGCATGATCTTCATCTGCAGGGTTTCTCACACCTTGACTATCTTACTTTTGTGTCCTTCTTGACACCTGTAGGTATTTGAGCTGACTCTGGCCTTAGAGAATGCATGGCTCAAACAACTACTGATGACAAAATGAACCCCTATACCCTTCAGCTGGCAAAATTTCCCAGTCTGGTGTCTTTGTCACATAGAAGCCTTCCCTACTCCTCTGAAGATGAGGCCAGCATCCTTATACCCACAGGACTTTGTATCCTCTACAAGTGTACTTTCCACACTGCAATAAAATAACCCAATAATGTGTTTGCTGCCCAAAGGTTTCCATATAGCCCTAATCTCTGCCAGGTATCCTAAGGATATTAAGGACAAGATATCCAAAGACAGGAAAAGATTAGAGACGAATGAGGAAAAGAGCCAAATTCAAGTTTAAGGAGATCACAAAGGGCTCCTTAGACAAAATGACATCTGAAATACTTTGTGAAGGATTTCACTAGAAAGGTGAAGCATAGATGCCTTCCAGGAAGAGGAGAAAGATATTGCACAAGCTTTTGGGGATCAATGAGTTTTTAGGGTGTGTCTGGAAACGCAGGAGAAGGCCATCAATTCAGGGGTGGGGAACTATTTGGAGTTCCCTTAACTGTAGAGTGACATTATCAGTGCTGGGTTATTAGGAGGAATTAAGAAGGAGAGAAAAAACAATGTGAAAAGGAGCAAGCATTTGCTGATTGTGCCAAGCCTATGGTAATTTTTATTTTGTCCTTAAAGCTCTATGAAGAGATTGCTTGGATTCCCATTTTAATTACAGAGGGGAAAGCTCAGACACAGCCAGTTAAGTAAAATGCCAATCTCTCTCAGTATCCTTTATGTCTTGCCCAACAAGTATTTGTTGTGTGGTCCAAAGACAGCAAAGAGGTGAACTAAGTAGTGGATGGAGGATGGAAGAAGCTGGTATGGAATCAGTTCTGACTGATGCTAAGCCCATGCTCTTTGACTTCCACTGACTAGAAGATGTTTCAGTGGGACATAATTCTCCTTAAACTGGACTGTAATGCCAAGAGAAGATAGAGGGGCCAGCAGAAGAGAAGCTAGAGAAGTAGAGTCGCAGAGCACTAATACAGTACTTTCTAGTGTGAACACCAGCTGATTTTCCTGTGAGTAAGCAGTTTCTGGAGGCTTAGGACTCATAGTGGTAAAACCAGGATTGCTGGTACAGGGGGAGAGTCAGACATTCCAAGGTGGGGAAGGAGAAGTGCCTGGACACACATCAGGAAATAACATTATAACTGGACAGAGTGGGCCTAAAATTGTAGCAGGCATCAAAATCCTCTGAAGGATTTGTTGAACACGGAGTGCTGGAACCCATCTCCAGAGTGTCTGACATGGTAGGTGTGGAGAAGAAGCAGAGACTGCATTTTTAACAGGTGCTGCTGCTGCTGGCCCATAATCATTTTGACAGCCATTGATTACCAGTTCATAAGGTATGCAGACCTCAAAACCTTTGTTACTCATTAAGTCCTAATGAAGTGGCCTGGGATCACTGGGAAGGTCGCAGACTCTTGGAACTCCAGATTCAGACAAGGAAAGAAATAGAAATAGTGTCATCCTAGACTCTTCCTTGGGGTCTGGGCTTTTGGTATTTAGCTGTACTTCCTTGTCAAGACCAACTCTGAGGCTGTGATCCTCTGACAGAGTCCTACACTCCCAGAGAGCTTTTATCCATAGTGAATGTCCCTGACACCCCAACATTTGTGGAGTCAGTCCCTTCTACTTAAGCAGGATCATAAAATTCCTGCCTTCGGAATTAAAGCCAAGAATCAATGAGTAGGATGCCATTAAACTAAAAAATTTCTGCACAGCTAAAGAATTAATCAAGAGTGGCAAGAGAGAACCTATAGAATGGGAGCAAATCATTGCCTGCTATGCGTCCAACAGGTGACTAATATCCTGAATATACAAAGAACTCAAAAACTTAACACCAAAATCACAAACAATCCAATCAATAAATGGGATATGGAACTAAACAGAAACTTCTCAACAAAAGAAGTTCAAAAAGCCAAAAGATATACGAGAAAGTGTTCTACATCTCTAGCAATCAGATAAAGGCAAATCAAAACTGCACTGAGATTTCACCTCACTGCAGTCAGAATGGCAAAGATGAAGAATATGAATGACAACTGATGGTGGAGGGGGTGTGGAGAGAGAAGAACACTAACACACTGTTGGTGGGACTGCAACCTAGTACAGCCACTCTGGAAAACAGTGTGGGGGCTCCTCAAGAGTATGGATCCACCATACAACCTAGCTATGCCACTCCTGTGTATTTCCCAAAAGAGGTAGAATTGGCATATTTCAGAGACACAGCTACATCAATGTTTATAGCAGCTCAACTTACAATAGTCAAACTATGGGATCAACCTAGGTGTCCCTCACTGGATGAATGGATCCAAAAACTGGTATGACTCTCTGACACACTCTCTCTCTCTCTCTCTCTCTCTATATATATATATATATATATATATATATATATACACACACACATACATACATACATATATATGTGTGTATATATATATAAAATGAGTTATACTCTGCTATTAGAAAGAATGATATCATGGCTTTTGCAGGTAAATGGATAGACATGGAAAAAAATCATGCTGAATGAAACATCCCAAACACAGAGACTTAAGGGCTGAAAGTTTTCTCTCATATGTGGAAGCTAGAGTGAAACCTAAGACAGGATGAAAATTAGCTAAGTTTAATTAATAAACCCACCAAAGTTAAAGCATCATGTAAGATGGGGAAACCATAGCTATGAAGTGGGAGGGAGAGAAAAGAGAGAGGGTGGAAAAAGGGGAATCATCAATACAGCTGGGTACGCTCTACTCCCATGAGAAGCTGAACTATACTCAGGCAGGCATATGAACCCAGAAATTTCAATGATTAATATGCATATATATACTCATGAGAGATTTTATCTATAACATGGGGTTATTACAGAGGAGACAGGAGATTGGAGAAGGGGTAAAAAGGGGGAGATTCTGGACAAGGATCAGGCTTAATTTAATTTGACAATACCTATGTATGTATGAATATGTAACAATTCCCTCTACTACGTAAAACTATGTTGAACCAATAATAGAAAAAAAAAAGTCTTGACTTTTCTCATGTTATTCTTGAATGTGAGGTGTCCCCCAAAAGCTCATGTGGGACAATTTGGGAAGGCTAAGGTAAAACGCTTGGATTCTAAAAACCTTAATCTAATCAGCGAGTTAATGCCCTTATAGAGATTAACTGGCAACAGTAGGCTGGTAGAGTGTGGCTGGAGGAGGTGGGTCGTTCAGGGCATGCCTTTTCCTCTGAAAATTGTTCTTGTTAGGTTTTTGGGTCACAGCAGCCAGCAGCTTAAAAGCGGACTAAAACATCCCAACATGTGCTATGTACTGCTTGTCCTGTGATTTTCAGCAAATGGTCTCTACTTCCTAAAAGTGTTTTTCTAGAAGCCACACTGTTCTGGTGCTTATATGCAAGGGAAGTTATTTGCTTGTAATTAGCAATTTTCCAAAAGCAACCCTGGTCTTTCCTGATACTCTGGAATAAGTCAGAGGTCTTCTGCGTTCACTTTCAGGTTTAATGATTGAGGATGCCTGTGGATATAGGCTACTGTTTGTCAGTTTTTCAGCACTACTACCAGAATTCTTGACAAGAACAACTTAGAAAAAGAAAAGTTTATTTTGGCTCATGGTTTCAGACATTTGTTCCATGGTCAGCTGACTCTTTGGCTCTGGGCCCAATATGAGGCACAGCCCCAGGGACCCACACCCCACCTGCCTACAGTTACTACCCAGTGTATTCAAATGACTGATTAGGTCACAACTCTCATAATCTAATCATTTACCTCTGAATAGTCCTGCATTAACAGAAGGTTTGTGGGGACACCTCATATCCAACCAAGGTTTATAAAAGAGATTAAAAAGAAAAATCTTATTTTTATGTAGTCCACATAGTTTGTAAAGTACTTTCATAGGTTATATAAAAACCCTCTGGCTATTTTCCACGTTTTATAGATGAAGATGATTTATCCTAGGATTATCATCTAAAACACAATAGAGTTAGGATTCAACCTCACTCTGCCCCATTGTCTGTCTATTAATCACAAAGGAAGAATGTCACACTGGCTGTGTTCTTTCATATGTACATCACGAAACACGCATAATTCTTTCATATGAATGCCAAGACTGTGAAGATCCAGATGCTAGCCAGACTTTAAACTCACAGCACGCAGTGAATGCCACAGTCTTCTCCATAGCCTTTAAACCACCTTGTGTCCTAAGCTGTGTAAGTGCATGCTCATCTTCTCCTGGTAGAGGGTAAGTCCTCCTAGACAGTCTTGCATTCCTTCCACCCTTCTGGGGCACTAGAACAATGCACGCGTGCATCAGGTGCTCAGTATCCTCAGAGTGTCACAACCATCAGGTAAGAACCTTGCCTTCATACAGATTCATAAACAGCAGACAGGGAGAGGGATATTTTAGTTTCCCATTGCTGCTGGAACAAGGAGAATAAACTTAATGGCTTAAAACAACACAACTTTATTTTCATGGGGTTCTGTAAGTTGGAATTTTGAAGCAGGTTTCAGAGAGCTACAGTCAAGGTGTGGCCAGATTTCATTCCTTCCAGAGGCTTCAGGGAATAATCCATTTCTTGTCTTGGCAGCTTCCAGAGGCTGCTCTTCTTCCACCTGCAAAGCCAGCCACAGGGCTGGAGACCTCCCCTTGCAGCATTTGTGTCCTTTCTTCTGTCTCTTGCTTTTACGAATGCTGTGATTACATTGTGCCTTTCTGGATAATCTACACTAAAGTCCTCTGATTAGCACTCTTTAACTCCCCTTTGACATGTAACATAACATATTCACAGCGACTAAAATGTGGACATCATGAGGAGGGTATTATTCTGCTATCATAGTGAGGCAGAGAGCGAAAGGTGGGAAACATATACCAAAATTATTAGTACAATTCACGGAAACATAACTCAACCAAAGCACAAGCTACCACTCTCTTAGCACTTACGAGCAATCTGGCTCTGTGCTAAAGGCCTTATATACATTCTGTATATATATGAAACCCTCACATCAATTCATGATACTGTGTTGGCCTATTTTCAGATTAGGAAAGAGACAAGCAAAAATTATGTAATTTGCTTGGGATCCCTAAGCGTGCACATAGACCCAAGATGAAGCGGCTCTTCTCAGCCGCCGGGCCCCACCTCACAAAGTCCATGCCTCTCGTTTCTGTCAGCCACACACAGCAGTGCATTTCCATAGCTTTTCTTTCCTGTAACTCCGGCCCAAACCTGCTTAACTACACTATGAGAGGTAGGGTAAAATGAGACCTGGCAAAACCCTCCAGCAGGTAACTCTTAGGGGATTTGTTTTTCCTCTTATTCTTGTTGTTCAAGGAGACAGATGATAATTAAAATGTCAGAGCCCTTCATGCTTCCCTGATCAAGATAACTACTTTACCACAGGTGATAGAAAGAAAAGGAGGAAATGCCTGCCATGGGGGAAGGTAGGTAATGATTCTGCAAAGGGGCACATCTGGGGAAACCAAGACCCCTCAGCTCAAGGGACAGCTGATTGCAGCTCCAGCTGAACCAAGGCAAGGGCTCCCCCCCAGGGTCTTCAGGGAGCTCCCCACCCTTCCTCCTCCAACCCCCATTTCTACCAGCTCCACAGGAGCCAGTTCCCAAAGGATCTGTCCAACAGCTTGCTAATTCTATCCAATCTCTCCAATTCAGTTAATTCCCAGTTTCAGTAACAGAAGCAGCAGCTGTCAAGATCAGCAGCTGTGTTCTTTGTCTCTATCGCTCTACCTCTCTCCCTTCTCTCTCCAAGTTAACGAAGTGGATCACATATAACTTTCTAGAGGAAAAAGGAATAAAGGTCCTGGATAAAATTTGAGGAGAAAGGAGAAATGAACTTGAAGGAGGATAAAATTTTCAGGTCAACTGAACACATTGGAGAGAGGTGTTCTGTAACTCCCAAGTCCTAATTTTTCATATTGAACAACTTCCTCAACACACATGTGCTCTCTAGAAGTTAATTCTTTTCAAATTCATTTTGTCAATGAATTAGCTTGTTTTTTTCTTTCTTCCAATTTGTATGGACTAGTTCACAGTAGTAGTTCAATTACTGTGCAAGCTCACACTATGTGAGATTTACCTGGCGATGCAGTTGTGTTTGGCTAGTCTCATTTATACCCTGTGTGGATGTCAGAGCAATGTAAATTTGCTATAAAAGTTCCTACACATTTTCCGTTTCTGTCTTTATCTCAATCACTAAGAAAAACTGTCGTAGAGGTATTATTGAGAAAGTGGGATCTACACAAAGATTAAAGACATGTTAGTGTTGTGACTTTTCAGAGGAAGAATATATCAGGCAGTAGAAATAGCCAGAAAAAAAGGTGGGAGCCAGTATGGCTCTGACACATATGAGGTCTGATAGTAAGAGGGGGCAGCAGGGCATGATGGGTCCTGTAGACTGTTGAAGATTTTGTCTTATTTTTTTTCCTTCACTCTAGGTAAAATGAGGTGCACTGTAGGTTTTTGAGCAGAGAAGGAGTATGTTCTCCCTGCAGAGTTAAGAGTGCTGCAATAATTCAGGCAAGACATAATAGAATTTCAAACCACAGTATCAATATTGAAAACCTGACAATAGATCCAAAATTGGATATATTTTGAAGATGGAAGATAGATAGGGTTCAGGAAAGAGAAGGAATAGTACCATGTATGATTTTTGACCTGAGCAACAGGAAGGGTAGAGTTATCATCACTGAGTTGAAGAAGGTCACATGTGAGAGAGGTTTGGTAAGGAAAAGTCAGGAGTTGGAGTTTTACCATGTTGAGATTGAAACCTCCAACAGACCTCCAAACAGGAATGAGAGCTGCTGAGCGGCAGTTGGACACACAGGTCTGGAGTGTGGGAGAGACATCTGGGCTGGAAATAAAAATGAGGGAGTTGTCGGTATTTAAAGCCATGAGATTCAGTGAGATCACCAAGGAGTAAATTTAGAGAGGAGGGCACTCTAAAATGAAGAGATGGGGGTGGGGTGCAGAATCAGTGTAGGAGAGGCAGGATGCAGAGTGAGACAGTGTGGTACCCTGAAAGGCAAGGGAAGAATGTGTTTGAAATGAGGACTCAAGCCAATTATCAAGCTTCACTTTCTGAATCTGCTGAACAGAAATATTAATCCTCATATGAGGTTATTGTAAGGATTATAATTATAAAGGAGTTAATCCATTTAATAAATATGTACCAAGTGTGGTCACAGCATGGGGTACTTGAATTTGAATAACATATAGTCCCCTTCCTCAGGTAGGAGACATATATTTATAAAACAAGTATGCCTGACCCCAGAAGGTGCTCAATAGATAATTCGTTGCTTGGAATACTAATTGCCTGTGTGTGGCCTACATGGATTCACACTCTCCTCTGCTTCTTGAGACCAATTAAAATTACTTAGTGCTCATTAGTCAGTATGGTTAAGCAAGGGAATCTTTCCCTATCATTTCAACCACTCAGTCTAAAACTCTGATACTTCAGAGAATATGTGGACTTGTTTCTCAGTTAAGGAATAAGAAGGGTCCATTTTGGGATGTAGTGACAAGTCTTAACCAGGCTGACCTGAGAGCCTTCAGGGTATGAGGCCACCACAGGGAGGCCTGTGGCTCAGCCATGCCACAAACACAACTCTGCCAACTTCCAAGTCTATAAAGAAGTGAAATAAGGCAAAAAAGGAAGTTTCCAAGAGGGGAAAAAAAATAAAAGGGCAGATTGAAGGATATATCCCCAAGACCAGACCCGCTGCTTCACTGTGGCCCATGGAAAGGAGGCAGTGTCCCTTGCATCTATGTTCCCAGTGCACACATAGATTATGTATGAAGACTCTCTTTTATCTTCCCACAAGTCAAGCTTTCACCTCCCTCAACTGTTCACTGTTCGTCTTCCAGCAGCCCAGGGCCTAGAAGGGTGCGTTCTCCACCCTTCCCCAACATCTCTCCAGTCCTCCTCTCTGCAGGCTGGATCTAACCCAAGGCTCCACAGCTAGGTAACCAAGGCAACCAAACACCCCAGAGGTTTTGGGCCTCCTTGAGGACAGCTCAAAGGGCCACAGGCTCCATGCAGTCAAGGGGAAGCAGCTCCCCAAGCTGTGTGCTCTCTCCCTTGACATCGCTCTGCCCATTTGGGCTGCTGCTGAGGGCGGCTCCTAGGAGCCTGCTGTTTTCTTCATGACGGGGTGACATTGCACAGGCAATCCAGTTTCTCTTACAGTGCCTTTGTTTTGATCTTCAAAAGTCTGCTGAGTTTCTTTTGGGCCTTGTCATGTTAACAAAAACAAATGTAATAATGTACACTTGAAAAGGCTCACATGTCTTGATATTTTAATAAGCTTTTGATTCTATAGGGACCTCTGAGGCTTTTAAAAGTTTAAAGTTAATAAAGAGAGTAAAAGAAAAAAGTATGAATTGTTTTTAATTATTATTATACAGGATTAACCAAGCCAGTTGTGTATAATTAGACAGTAGCTACCTTGCATAGTAGAGGCAGTAAATAGGCCCACAGGGGGGCTGCCAGAAGGCTGAGGTGTTTACAAGGCACTGGAGATGTTTTCACCAAGCACATAATCCCCGTTGCACTTACTATTGCTTTTGTAATGGATGTGTTCATTACACCCGGAGACTAATATGCGTATCCATCATCTTTCTAGCACAGATGACTCTGGAGTGGGGGCTGGCAGGGGACAGTGCAATGTCCTTTGGTGATAAAATTATTAAGGGAACCCATTAGTATGCAGCTTTTGGGGTGGTTTTATTTTTGTTGCCATTGCTGAGAGGAATTTTAAGGAGAAGTTAAATAAACAATTGCCAAAGGAGTGATGATTAAGATATTGCTAAGAAAGTTGTGGGGGTGTTTTGTTTTGTTTTGTTTTGTTTTGTTTTGTTTTAAATACCTCCAGCAGTGAAAACAATGGGCCAGGAGTTCTAGGGCTGTGTTATGAACCAGCCTATGACCTTAAGGAATTCATTTATTAATTCAACTGTGTCTTGTGTGTTGAGGTCAAAATAATGACCAAGGACTGGACCCATCTTCTCAGGTGTTCTCAAACCAAGACATCCTTCTGAATCACCTGGGAAGCTTTACAAAACAAACCCACTAGGACCTGGGTATATGAATTTTGATAAAGGGTTTCAGTGATTTAGGTGGCTTCTGTTGGAGTGGGAGAGAGTTATAATTAGATAATAAATATGACCAGTGCTATGGAAGGGGAAGTATCTGACTGCTCTGAGCTTCATTCTTTGATTTCTGTAATGGTGACAGCTACACGTTTCATATTTCTAGCTTAGGTCAAGTTCCCCAGGGAGCTGACTCTGAGGAGCACCAGGTCATTTATTGAGGCATGCTCTCAGAATAAAATGTCATGAGGGATTGGAAACCAGTGGCCATTGGCTGTCTCCAGAAGGGGATGTAACTTGAGGGAAGGCAACTTTGGCCTAATGGCCAGATCCCTGAAGAGTGAGTGGCTAATGGCTACCAGTCACCTCCTCCACTCCAACTGCTAGGAGCTATGGGATGAGGAACTCCATCCTGAAGGAATGTGGGTGGCACCCAGCAGAGTACCCTAGAGACATAAATATTGAAACTGATGTTGGAAATACTCCAAAGATAAGTAGTTATTAATTTTGTTATTAACCCACAAGTAAAGTTACTCTCAATAAAGGCTTTTGAATTCTTTTCCCATTTTTGATGTCAGAATGATCTGGTTATGACACCTATCACTTCACGATTATCAGTGTTGATGGGGTTGAGCTTGCTGACTAGGCTAGAACCTGTCTCCAACCCCCTCACCCCTGCCCCAAAGTTCCCTTTAAATCCCTTCCCACACTTAGACTGGGAAGGCACATTTCCAGAAGAAAACAAGTGATTTTAAAAAAAAATTTAAATACATAAATGAAGCCAACTCTCTTGTTGCACACTTTAAACAATCTGAAAGGTCCCACTCATGGTCACACTACTAACAAAATGGTGGTTCTTTTATTTACATTTGTTAAGTTTTTTTTTTCTTGACTCTCCTACTTAAAGCTAAGTTGAAGGAGTTGTTTTTGCATTCAAAGAGCTTAAACCTTGTTTATCTCTGTTCCAGCATCCAGAAGTGAATGGGTTAATTTAAATGACCAATGAGATTCCTCTGGCTCTAATACTCTATGGTTCTAGAATTCCTCAAGTCTGTAATGAGGGCTGGGAGTAACATATTTCACCCTAGCCAAAAGTAGGCAATGCAGGGAGACCTCTAAGTAAAAGCCTATTCTGCTAGAATAGGGATATTATAAAACTCTGCTAATATAACAACAAAACTCAACAATTCCCCACCCTTCATCTTCTCCATCTCCTTCTTGTCTAAACTTTGTGCAGTAGGAGGTCACTTGGTGGTTATTCACAGTAGCAAGCAGGGACGCAATTGGAAAAATACTGCCAATGGGAAATAACTAAAAAATATTGAAATATCTCATTAAACACTGCGATTCTCCTCCATTGTCTTGGCTGGATACATGACACTTCATTCTCAAATCATGTTTACCCATGTTCTTGCATTACTCAAGCACTTAGGATGAGAAGCTCAATTGTTTTTCATTTTACATTTATTTAAAGAGCCATCTCTCATCAAGCTGCTCCATCTCTAGGCATATTCAAAGATATTTTAAGCAACAAGATATGCTCCATGCATCCTGAACTTCCTCCCTGTTCTGGGAATTGAACACAGCAAACCAATTTGCTGGGTGATAGTAAATGGAAACACAGAGGTAGAGGGTAGTAGCGGAACTCTGGAATGATGGGAGTGAGCCTGGATGGGAAACTGGAAACACAGTTGTTAGAACTTTGAGCTTCACCCACAGGCCATCGCATCAGACAGACACACACAGACATTCATATATCATTTCCATAATACTCTTCCCTATGGAACTGAAGATGGGGCCACCAAGACAATCTGCCAGGCCTGGGAATCAGACCACTTTTGGAACCTAAAAGGAGGCTTAGGAAATGGGACAGCTACTAGGATTTGGGGACTAAGAAAAAACAAAAATGACAAAACAGTTTAAGAAAAGATGAACAAGTTATTTGGGAGCAGAATTGGCAAGGAGGAATGTTAACGGTCTGACTTTATTGTGTTGTACAGAAAGTGCCACAAAGAGCTCTCATCCCCATGGTACAACTGTAAGATGTAATAGGAGGAATTTAAAGAGAAAAGCTTGAGACAGGCATTAGAGAAGAGACAGAACTTTCATATTCCCGGGGGGAGGTAAGCACATTCAAGGCATTTAAAAATCGAGGTTGGATTAAACTCTAGGAAATATTTTCTATTGTCGGCAACAATTCTATGCTAGCCCACTGGGATGGAGTACATCATCTGACAAGACATTTTCATTTCTAATTTCTTTAACTCCATGGAAAATCCTTCCTGAATTCTCCACAACTCTCTGTGGTGTTTACTAAGTGAAATAACTTAGTGCCCTCCACAGCCTTCACTAACTTACTATCCACTCACTTCTCCAAATCAATAATAAACACATTAAATACTATTGGTCCCCAAACGGACCCCAAATGCACCATGCTATTAACCTCTCTCCACTCCAGGAGACCAACAGACACTATTTCCTGCTGCTTAACTGGTTTTATAAAAATCTGCTGTCTTTGACTATTCCTGCTCAATTTAAAGAAGAGTTTACCTCCACTCTGATTCCTTCCTAGTTAATGCTGCATGGCTAAAGGCTTCAAGGGTTGGGGATAACACCCATCCCTTTGATGGAAGGCCCAAAAGATTAAGCAAAGGAAGAGAAGGAGAAAAAAAAAGCTTCATTGTTCTTGCTGAAACCCCAACTGCATTGCCATTTTTTAATCCATTGAGAAATGTCAGTGTTCTCTCCCTCTGTCTGGCGGAGGCAGATTTGACCAGGTGTCTCCACACAGAGTGGGTTCTCACAGTTTGGCTGTGTGTGTGTCATCAAGCTAAATAAGGAGCCAGCTCAGTCCGCCACCCCCCTTTGCTTCTGCCGGCCAGACACACTTCCCCATATGACAGTCTTATAAATAGCTGTTAAGCAGCTGGTCCTCCTCTCACCTCCTGACTCTGTCAGATTCCCCACCAGAAGCCCCTGACAGTCATGCAGCTGGGAGCTCCCCCTTTATCCTCGTCTTGCCTCTCCACTCTCTACCTTTGACATTTGGCCACCACCTCAACCATGTCCACTTCAGCCATTCAGGGATTAACTTCCATCGGAGAAGGGGTCAAAGAGGTTGGAGGCTGGGTTTGAGCTGTCACTCAATTAAACAGAGGGATGGAAGTTTGGGAGACACTGCAGAAAGATACCAGACAGTCTATAGGACACCAGCCAGATGGCTGACCCAGCAAAAATCCCAGAATCATTCCAGAGTGAGTCAAATAGCATAAAGATCCACAGAGTTCTGCTGTACTTCTCTCTATATGTACATATTCAAGAATGGTTTGGGGGCAAATAAATATAGGATATATGCATTCTTATTAAATTTTACAAAGCAGCAACAATGCATTCAGAGTTCAAATGAGGGTATGATTTAGAATAAGGAAAGTATATGAAAGAAGTAAAGATTTGGAAGCCAACATGTTATAAGGAAGAGATAAAATAGAAGTAATGTTTTCTTCCTGAATATTGTTGACTTTTATAAAAAGAAGATGTTCTAGCTTACAGGAAATCTGAATTGCAGGAATGGTCAGAAAGTTCAGTCAGTTCTGCAGAAAAGCAGAATTGAGTGCCTACTGTGTGATAGGCACAGGAAATACAGTTATCCCCTGGCCTTGATGGGCCCCTGAGAGAGAGACAGAGCCAGGCAGGTAAAGGACCAACAGCTTTTGTAGAAAGTGGAAGGCCAATTTTTTTTTTAATTGAGAAATTTATTTTTGGACAACCATACAAGTTTTTAACAAAATAATATAAAATGTATATAGATTCTGGAGATTAGATTTACCTCCAAGAGTGCTCCCCCAATTACCCACCCTTATCCCTCCCTTCTCCTTCCCACAATATCTCTAAAAAAGTATTAGGTTGTATAACATTACATCTTATATGGATTTAACACATGATAATAGACCACCTTTCTCAAAGGCCAGGGTCTAGTTCCAGCCTCCACAGATGAGTGGAGACATTCGACCCTTGGTTCTCTGGGTTAAGCTGATTTTACTCAGCATAATTTCTTCCATAGCCATCCATTTACCTTCAAAGGCTGCAATATCATTGTTTCTAATTGCTGTGTAAAATTCCATGGTATATATGTACCACAGTTTTTGGATCCATTCATCCAGTGAGGGACATCTGGTTTGTTTCCATAATCTAGCAATTGTAAATTGAACTGCTATGAACATAGATATTGCTGTGTCACTATAATGTGCTGATTCTAAATCCCCTGGAAAAATACTCAGGAGTGGAATAGCAGGGTCGTATGGAGGGTTCATCCCTATTTTTTTTGAGGATCCTCCACACTGCTTTCCAGAGGGGCTGTACCAGTCTGCAGTTCCACCAACAGTGTGCTAGTGTGCCTATCTCTCCACAGCCCCTCCAGCATTTATTATTGTTTATTTTCTTCATTTTTGCCATTCTGACTGGCATGAGGTGATATCTTAATGTAGTTTTCATTTGCATTTCTCTGATTACTAGTGATTTAGAGCACTTTCACATGTATTCATTGGCCTGATCAATGTCCTCTGTTGAGAAGTTTCTATTTCACTCTTTGGCCCATTTATTAATTGGGTTGTTTGTGTTTTTGTAGTTGAGGTTTTTGAGGATTTTGTAGATTCTGGATATGAGGGCCCTGTCAGAGGAATCATAGCCCATGATTCTCTCCATTTCCGTAGGAAACCTCTTGACTCTTTTGATTGTTTCCTTGGCAGTACAAAAGCTTTTTAGCTTTATGGCATCCCATTCACTGATTTTTTACTTTACTTTGGAATGGCCAATTTTGCTTTTGGGAAAGAGACTCTTGAAAATCTATAGAGAAGACATGGGATAATCTAGGTTATAGGAATAGCAGAAGGCCAGGCAGGAAGCTGTGCAAGTTCTGGCACGCCCAGGAAACAGTGAATAGATCCACTGAGTCCGAGCCTGAGGCCAGGACTGGCCCAAATGGGCTGGATCAGGGGATACTACCATGGGAAGAGGATTATAAATATGAGAAATGAAGCCATTTGATGAAGTGTGTGGTCACCACAGGTTAGTGCTGAAATTACAGATCTCGGTTGTCTTCTGAAGAATCCACCTACTTTCTGGCACCCCTCAGGTAGGCTATTCTAAATGTTTAAATCTATCATAGTTCAAATCTCCTGTCAAAGAGGTATGCTTGAACCATGGCCCCTGAAGGGATTTCCCCAGTGTACCCACATATTTTGTGGGAGATGCATAGTTGAGTCTGCTACGAGAGACCCTTTACAAAGTGTGCAGAAGTTCTGACACAGCTCTGCTGGACCAGGACTCCCTCAACACACACCTAAATACCACCAGTTGGTTATTTCACGGGCAGGAAAAAGGCAGAGGGAAGGAGAACATAGATCTCTGGTGATGGATTGTGGCTTCCTTTAGGCAGAGATCAGAGCTTGACTCCTGAGGCTGCAGAAGGGCAGGTTTGGTCCTTGAGGACATAAGCGGGGTTGGCAGGGTACCAGGTAGACTTGGCTGGGCAGAACTAGATGATGCTTTCTTCAGATGTTAGCCAAGTTGTCACATTCTCTGTCACCTTCCCTGGCCCTTTACTATATATTTGCTTAGCACCATATGTAAATGTCATGTCACTATTGTCATTGTATGGTTATTGGTATCTGTACCCTCCTTCTCGAGGACAATCAGTAGGTGGAATCTGGTCCCTGCTCAATTTCCTCCTTCCAACACCTTGCCTGGCATGACCTTGACATTCAGGAAATAACTGTTCATTAATGGATTTTAGGAGCTGTGCTTATTGGGAAGTTTGCATTATGTAACTTAATGTCCAACAACCACTTATGTAATAAATAACATTGATTAATCCCATCTTATGATTAGTAAATGGAAAATCAAAGGATTGAGTAACTGGCTAAATGCTATTGGGTAGCAGAAGTAGGACTGGAACTCAGTAGACTGACTCCAGAGCCTGCTTTCCACCTTGCATAGCCTAGGGGAGGATTCATGATGGGCCTGGGTGGCAGGAGATGGAAGCAGAGTGGCAAAGAGCAGGGGAGGAAGAGAAAGCAGTAGAATTGGGGGTGGAGTGTGGGGAGATCCTTTCTCCAATTTAGGTTTTAGGG
The DNA here is from genome assembly GCA_004027875.1 of Aplodontia rufa. Taxonomy (NCBI): domain Eukaryota; kingdom Metazoa; phylum Chordata; class Mammalia; order Rodentia; family Aplodontiidae; genus Aplodontia; species Aplodontia rufa. Next base: position 29,959 of record PVKS010006056.1, read on the forward strand.
ATCCAGATTTCTGGCTGCTCTACCAGATCGCCTCCACCTCAGCTGTTGAGGGAGTATTTTAGCTAGTGAATGAGGCTGGTCATCCTTAACAGATGCCGCCCACCCACTTGGGACTGGTCTCCACAGCCGTTCCCCGCTGAGTGCAAGCTGTTGAAGGTTTCTTCTAGCATCCCCTTAGCCAGGGTCCTTCCAGAACCCCCTGCAGCTTCCATTCTGTCACCTGGACCAAGGCTCTGTTCTTGGGAGTTTCTCTACAATTGGAGAGAGGCCAGGTGGCTGGGAGTTCAAAGGTCACATAGTTCCTAGAAAATGCAGGTGGTGACATTAATTAGGGCTGTCACCACATACTTACATCAGAAGTGTCCTGAACCTCTCACAGCCCAGGGATTTAGATGACTCCTCTGATATAGTCTGATTCTTTATGCATCTCAAAACCAGTTTACTGCCTGTAAGTCTTAATTTGATGCCATGTGGACAGTATGTTGTCATGTCCTGAAAGAAGCTGGCTGAACCAAGACCTCTTCTCAGCAGTCTACATGAATTCTCTCTTCTTCCCTGTACCTGAGGGGCAGCTATTATTAATACCTCACTTTTACATATGAAGAGCCCAAGAGTCAGAGGAGTGAAGGCACTTACTCCATGTCACCCAGGGAGTGGATGGTTGGAGCTGGGATCAGAACCTGGATCTGATCAAAGATCTTGGCAACCAGAGAATCCTGAGTTAATAGCCCTTTACATCTGCCAGGACACTATATGTATAACTTTTTTTCATTTTTGACTCTTGAGAATAAGAGTCAAATTGAGTCAAATTGAATAAGAGTCAAAGTGTCAGTTGAACACTCAGATCCATTACCTGAGGAGTTAATGTGAGAATTTCTTTTTAAATCACCAACATGATTGTATAATGACATTATTATTATTATTAAAAATTAGGAACCAGAGTATCAATCCTAGCTTAGTCTGAAGTCTTAACTCTAGGAGGCCTAATCTTTATCTTCTTAGAGCAAGATCCAAGGACAAAAATGGGAAACAACATCGATCAAATGGTTTCATTTGGGGATTTTTTTTTGGTATTCAACAACAGCTTTGTCAAAAAAATTAAATGTGACAAGAAATTAATCCACATTGTGATCTAATTATTTTTAGAATTATGAGTAAAATGTAAGGTGTCTCAACTATTTAATTTTGAAAAGTGTCTATGGAAATTAACTTTCATTATCTTTCATACGGATTTTAGTTTTCTTGCTATCCTTAGATAGCATTTTTAATAGTCACTAATGTTGCTATTGCTGTCACATAAGGTCCTAGCATGGGAGGTAGGGTTTCTTGCAGTCTGACTTTAAAGAACATGTTATACATGATAATCTGGACTAGTCCAAAGTGTAATTTATCAAATTCATGAATTTGAATACAGGAGCTTATCTAAGACCAGCTGATTTCTTAGCTTTCTTTAGATCTCTTAAGGACTAACAAACAAGAAAGAATACCAAACACAATGAGATAGATTCCTTGGGTGTGTTAAAAGCAAATATCACTCTATCCCTTAAAAATGACTAGAATGAAGGGGAAAATAGTGGAAGATGGATTAATAGAAATGGAATTAGTTAACTGAATTTAAAATATTTGAACTGGGGAAAATGAATTCGAACTGTGACATTTTTATAATGAATATTTTAGAGATGCTAAGGTCTATCCATCTGTCCCCAAATACGTCCCTCACTGAGTACCTACATTGAAATTGGTCTTTTGGGAAAAGGTGTTGGATCCATAAGGGCCAAAGAAATTCAAGACTGTAATTTGGAAAGAAGCCCGTTCAATTCATCCATTCTTAGAAAAGGGGTATTCATTATACCATTTAGAAGAGAATAAATCATAGTTGACTTACAAACTTTGTACAAGAAATAGCAGAAATTCTGTTATGGAGAAAGAGTGAGGCGAACAAAAAGAGACAGAAGCCTCTTGGCCTTACCAAGAGAAGTGCCACAGTGAGTTGTCTGTGGAAAGCTTGGGTCGGACCCCCCAGCTAGGCTGGGATAGAGAGGAGCTCAGCAATGGAGATGGAGAAAGCTGGGAGATGTTTTTATTTACCTAGAGATTCTGACAGCCCCTCTCTCATTCCAGATTCTAAACTCAATGCTGGGACATGGTTCCCTATAATCCTAAACTTTGATTTCCTGAACAACATCTGTAAGCCCCAGGAAAACTTATTTGTCACATCTTTTGCCCTAGATCTGTCCATCCTCACCCCCACAAAAAAAGTGACCATAGCCAAATGTCATGAAGGTCTACTAGGGCTGGTGGGGGGAGGCGTCATCTGCTAAGGTGACAGATGGAAGGGATAGACTCTGCCTCAGAATACAGAAGGAATCTCTAAAACTTAGGCTAGAGAAAGACTAATTAATTTATCAATTTTTTTCCTCTCATAAAACATGAATGCGATGGATTCATGCATGTCAACGCACCATTTCCCAGTGGTGCCAAGTGTCCATTTCCTTGCTTCTCTTCTTTCTCCAGTTGGGAATTCCAGAAGTACTCACATATTAGCCTGACATTCACAACAGTCACACACACGGGGCTCTCACTCTGAAATTTGCATATATGCCTGAGTGTGAAAGTAACAGGAGTGAAACCTGATGCTGTTCTTCACAGACAGCTGTGGAAGATGAGCACTAGAACTACAGATAAGTTTTCCTTAGATAAAAATATTTAAATATTTTAAATAAAATATTTAAAATTTATGTTTAAAAACTGAAAACACTGTTTTCATTTAAATCATAATTTTTAAAAATTTGACATTCATTAATCATAATTTATAGTTTTCCTTTTAATTTTAATAGATCATCTTGAATATTTTAAAAGGAAAATGTCTTTTATTATGGTAAAATAGCACAAATTTATCATCTTAGTCATTGGTAAGTGTATAGTACTGTAATGTTAACTAAATGTACCTAATTGTGCCACAGATCTCTAGAACTTTTTCTTCATGCAAAACTAAAGTTCTGTACCCCTGGAATGACAAATCTTCCTTTTATCCAACCCTTGGAAACCACATTCTACTCTTTGTTAAAAAAAAAAATTAAACTATGAAAATTTTAATTATTTTGTTTTAAAGCTTTAATTTACAGTTTTACGAAAATAATTTCAAATTTTATAGATATTTGAATATAATTGAATCAATATTTTAACTTTTGGAATATGTCTCAGAATACACATTATATGAAAAATGTTGAATATAACATTTTAACTAGTTATTTTTTTGAAATGAAGTAAAAAATAAATTTTATGGAATCTATGATAGTTTATGAATTATGTATGTCTTTATTTTATTACTCATTCAAACATCTCCTTCTCTTCACCAGCATACCCAGACATATGCAATAACAATTAATTCAGTCATTTTTGACATTTTGCCAATTTTAAGTCGTAGAAAGGCCATAATTTTACTCATATTTTTCAATTTTGTCTCCAAGAAATATAATTGTCAGAGAAGGAAAACAACATATTCTGTTTGACAGTTTATTAGCTTTAAACATTTAGGCATATGGTATGTGGGCCTCTATTTGTACTCTTGTCCTGGTCCCCAAAATATAAGCATTCCTGACTGCAACTGCATGTGTAATTATCTGTCTTTATACTGCTACCATAAATTTTGAAGGAGTCTGTATTTGTTTTGTTTATCATTGTGTCTCTAGTGTTTGGTATAACCCTGGGATATAGTTGGTCTTCAAAGAAATGTGTTGAATATCATTGTAGTGAACTTCACTGATGACGACTCACCTACTATGATGTGTTGGCTGTGGTTCTAGGCTCAGGAGGCACCAAGAGGGGAAAGACACAGGTCCCTGCCCATGAGTAGTCTCTCATTTAGTTGGAGAAACTGATTAGGCTAATAAAAGGTATTTGAAAAATTCATATGGTTAAGTGTGTTAGCTAACTCTTGCTAAATCCCAGGCACCATTTGTAACATAGGGATGATAATAGGACCTACCTTGCAAGGTTGTTGTGAAGATTAGAAAAGAAATTCATGTGAAGCACTTAGTAGCAGCACCAGCACAGAGCATCCACCCGATAAATGGCAGAAGCAGGTGTTGATACAGGTAGTAGTAGTTGTAAAAGTATTAGTGGAAGTAGTGATGGTGATAATCAAAACAGTAGTAATGGTAACTGATATAGAAGTTTAATGCATAACAGGTCTATGGGCTCTGATGGTCAGGAAAGGCATAATAAAAGGAAAATATAGAGGTATTAGAGAGTTGAGGGTACTTGAAAGAATGTATTTTAAAAAAGATGTAGAGGAATCGGAAATGGGACAGGCTGGTACACAGCTGAAAGCTCTGGGTCACAATGTGACTTGTAAAGCAGGAAGGTGGGGTGGTTACAGTCAGGGAGGAGAGGCAGGAAGTAAAGAGGTCTCTGTCAGCCATGAGGAATACTGGATGAGAGAGAATACACAAGCAGACTTGAAAGGGCTGCCGGGAATGTAAAATCACTGGGGAAGACACAGGTGTCCTTTAAAGGAAAGAACTAAAAAGAGCATTCTGCGAAAAGCACAGACCCAGTTTGCCGGAAGATGGCAATTCCAGGCAGCAAGGGGGAGCACTAACAGTGCTGTGTTGAGGGGGATCAGGAATCTGGCCTAGGAGCAGGAAATGAGACAGCCTCACCAAGGCAGAGGGAGCAGTTACGCAGCGAAGGTCCATGATTCTTCAGAATGTGCTGCGGGACTTATTCTGCTGCACTAACTGGTGAGAACAGGGAGGAGAGGTGTTGAGAATCCATTTTCACCAGTTTCCTTGGCAAGGATAACAAAACGTCCCAGCCCTGACCCAAATGTGTATGAACTTAGATGAGTGACTCAACTTTCTTCTTTTAAAATATAAACTTCCTAATGCTTGCCTGGATGTCAATCAAAATGACTTTTTTTTAATATTTAGAGGTTTAGAAAGTAAAAAATGCTTTGCCAATATAAGGTATGATTATGATGCTTATATATCAAGCCATAATGAGTCCTCAGTTTGAATATTCCTAATACACAGGGCTGTAAATATTTAGCAATATGTGAGACACTTGCTTCAACCACTTGTTGGATTTTTGTGAGATACAAGTGGTTCAGGATTGGTCCAACCTTTGACATGTTACAAGTTAAGTTGGATAAGGAGGAACACGAAGAAAGAAGAGACTAGGATAGAGGAAAGAAGCTCAGCAGACATCTGGAAGGTTCTGTGTATGCGGTGAAGGGTGCTCTGTGGAGAAGGCTTCCACTTCCCTACAAGAACCATCAGTCCATTCCAGGCCACATGACTCCACAGTCTCAAGTGGGGAACCAAAGAAGAGCTTAACAGAATACAAAGTAAATTAGCAGCATGGAAGAATTTGGGGCGTATTTGGGTAAAAGAGTAATATTATTTCTCTGGCTCTGGTGATATTTTTTTTCCCTTTCTAAATTTTGGCTGTGGATGGCTTTAGTCATACATCTCTCCAGAAAGTGGTAATTCACTGTAGTTTCTCACGAGTTAATGTATCACATTGAGTGTTGACAGGCTGGGTGTTCAATTATCTGAGGAGTGCTGTACTTTCTTTGCTTCTTGAATAATGAACTGGATTCTGTCCCGAAGTGTGAGGTACCTACATCTTCCCTGAGACACACGGGACTCTCCTTGGACTGCACAGAGATTCAGTTATTCCCCATATGCCCCAAGAGGGTAAATGAAGCAATTCTCTGTAGACCATGGGAAAACCACTGACTCATCTTAATTATCTGAATATAAGTAAAATCCCATTTCAACAAACTGAAGACATTGTCCTAATTACTTTGAGTCTTGAATATTATTCATAAGAAGTAAACTGTCATTTGGGTTTTAGATCTCTGTAGTATGGAATGCTATCATTGTAATGGTTTCTGGTATAAGCAGATTTATTTAGCCTGTTTTAAGTTACCTATAAAAATGGCCTTAAATGGGGGCTAGAGTGGTAGCTCGGTGGTTACGGTGCTTGCCTGGCGTGTGCAAGTACAGGGGTTCAAACCCCAGCACCCACGTACACAACGAAGTGTCAGAGCAACAAAAGTCATGTAAAAAACTCAATAAAAATTGATTATCTCTGTCTCTCTCTTACTGTCCTTCTCTCCTAAAAAAAATGGCCTTAAATGATCGCTGTTTTTTTTTTTTTTAAAGCATGTAATCCACTTTGAGTAGAGACATGCAGAAAATGTCCCTGTCAATAATGTGTTTGGGTTTGCAGACCATGAACTCTGCTACTATCAAATTATGGTTTTTGTAAAACAATTGATTCTGAGTTTACTTGAATGAAGGCAGCAGTGGGTCTGGGATCTTTTTGTCCTAGTCCCTTCTGCAGCTTGTTTATATCAGCCTGCACACGGTGTGGTATTGCAAATTGTGTCTGAGCACTGCCTTTTCCCCACCTGGCCCCTCCTGTGGGGTGGCCACAGGAGCTGCCTTGTTGGTCAAGGTCGCCACACCCGAGCCTGGCCTTTCCCGGGCATCTGAGGCACTGCTCCAGGAGGAGGCAAGAGCTTGCAACCTCTCATTTTCATACCATTATAAAAGCTTTAATTATCACAAGGCCACAAGAGGTTGAGCCCCTTTAAGAAACAGATGATCTGCATTCCAAAATATTACCCGAAGCCTAGCATAGTGTCTCATGCACAGAGGGGGCTGAATACTTACTAAATAAATGAGAACATATCGAGGGCATGTTCCATTCTCAAGCACGGCTGCCATAGTGCTTTCTTGGAAAAAAAAATTGCTTCACACAGAATTACAATTTGACCCAACTTTCCTTTTCTACTTTAAACCTATACTGAAAAATACAGATTGCTATAGCATCTTAGGTTCCTAAAGGCAGATCAAAAAAACATTCTAAATGCCAGTGTGGCAGGCAGCTATTGAAAAATGGCTGCGAAGAATCCTTTCTCCTGAGATTCATGCTCTTGAGTAATCCTTCCCCTTGAGTAGTCTGGACTTAGAGATTGCCTCTAACAGAGTACATGAGTTACGGGCTATTAATTCTGAGGTTAGATTCCCAAAGACTCTGACATCTGTCTTGCTTGCCCTCTCTTGCCCTCTCAGCCTCCCTGTCTCCCAGAGCCTCACAATGAGGGAGGGTGGCTGCCATGCTGTGAGTGGCACTATGGAGAGTGCCATATGGCAATGAATTGATGCCTGGGCTGCAATCAGTGAGGACCTGGGACCTGAGCTCGGGAGTGGGTCTTTTGAGGCCTTCTATACTTGTGAGTCAGCATGGGAGTGATCCTCCCTGGTCCAGCCTTCAGATGACAGCAGTCCTGGCTGACACCTTGATCGCAACCTGTGAGGATCTCTGAGTCAGAGACACCCAGCTCTCCTCACAGCAGCTGAGATAATAAATGCTTATTGTTTTACGTTGTTGAAGTTCAGGAGTAATTTGTTATATGGAATAAAAAACTAAGGCATTCAGTCCTGTGTTTTCTATGGTATTATAACAGTCTGATAAATGGTATCCTTGTTTCTAAACCCTACTTCTACTCCCCCCAAATCTAATCATATTCACCTTATTAAAATAAATGCTTTATGGTCCCTGTTGTTCCAAAAGGATAATTCTAAAATCCAGCACCACAACCCAAGATCCCTGGAAATCTGGCACTTAACCTGCAGCTTTTCAACTTATCTTCCAGGAGTGCTCACACTTCTAAATGTCTCTGCTTCAACCCTACCAGTTCCTAGGCACACCACAATCATTATCTTCCTTTGCTTGGAACTGCTGTTTCCTGTTCCCGGAACACCTGTTTCCTGTTCCCGGAACACCTGCTGTACCTCTCCGTGGCCATCCCAGAGAGCTGTTAGCAATCTAGGCCCCAACTTCCTCTCTGTTAAAGCCTTCTCTGCTACAGGCAAAGTGGGACAGTGCTTCCTCCATGTTACCATTTTACACCATTTTCTCCCTGACTAGACCATGGCTTTCTCATAAGTAGGAAAGTGATTCCTACAGCATGATTACTACAAGCAAAAGGTTAGAAGCCAACCTGACTGGGTTCAAAATTCCAACCTTACCTCTAATCAGCTGCAAGCCTTGGACAAGCATTTAACCATTGATGTCTCAATCTCCTATTATGTAAGGTGAGAATAACAGAACCTACCTATTGGATTTTTTTTAAGAGAGAGGGATGTGAGAGAGAGACAGACAGAGAGAGGGGGCGAGAGAAACAGAATTAATTTTTATTTAGTTTTTCTTGTGGCTTTTGTTGCTCCAACACTTTGTTGTATATGTGGTGCTGGGGTTTGAACCCAGGTACTTGTACATGCCAGACAAGCACTGTAACCACTGAGCCACCACTCCAATCTCTACCTATTGGAATTTTTAAATAGTTAAATGAGAAAACATGTGAAAAGGGCCCAGCATAGAATCTGGTGGTATTAGGTGTTCAATGCATTTTAGTTTTTATTATTTGTATCTATAACCACAAAGACAAGCACATATTAAATTCCAATTAATGTTTTATAATTCTATGAGAATTATTTGCATCTCCACTAGAGACAAAGGTATATGTAAAGAAGTAAAAGTCACAAGAGCAGGATTTCAGACATCGTGGACACCTGTTTTGCCTCATCCCAAGGTTGGCCCAGTTATTAATATTAAGACAGCTAATAAATTAGCAGATAGGAGAGAGAACAGAGTTCATTTATTCACTGGACTATACGTCAAGAGTCTGGAAATGAGAAGAATTTTCTCCAAATGAAAGATAAATATTAATGTGATGAAGTGATTGTAGTCTTGAGGATGAAGAAACTATTTCCACTTTTTTGAAAGGAAAAATCACCATGGAATCCATTTGAGGGTTCGTTGTCTTTGACAAGCTGCTTCCAGCAGCAGGATATGGTGGACAGGGCAGAGGCTGAGGAGTGCAAAGATGTGGGTTCTGGACCCAGCTCTGCACGGACTAGTGTGTCTTCGGGCGGGATGCACTCATGCAAATGAGCAGGGGGGCCTGTGATACCGGTTCTCCCTAACCCACAGCAGTTAAGGGAGGAGGAACTGGGATCAAGGATGTGAAGACAATATTTAAAAGTTTAAGAAAACAAAAATGCATGATGTACATCTTTTTGTGATTTCCTATTTAAATAAGAAATAGCCAAGCACGTGTAAGGACAGCGATGGAAGATATAATAATTCTGCTTATGTAAATGGGGTGTTTTTCTTATAAGCTTTCCAAAAAACTCAAAAGGAAGTCATAAGACTAAAAGTCATTTTAAGGAACTTTTTTTTCTTATTGGAGTGAAAATGATTTTTCTTTTTTGGAACCCAGAGAACACAATTTTTTAAAAAAAACCCAAGGGATCCAATATTTAACATGAAGGAATAAAGCACTGCAAGCCAGGAGCTAGCTTCTTCACTCAGTACTTAGGTCCTTGCAGATGTCCCTGGGCCTGCTAGATCAACTCCTAAAAATTAGTATCTGCATTTCCCAGGAGTCTATTTGGAGTCTGCCCCTAGTTATATTTAACAAGTTGTCTTGGAAGGAGCAACCCATCTGATTTAACCTTCTTAAAAATCTCTGTTCTAAGTGGATATTTGGAAAAAAAAATCAATTGCAGAAGACGACTCCAGGTAAACTGGGTAAGCACGGTCATCTTTAAAAGTCAATTTATTCCAATACAGAAAAATAATGAAAGAAATGGTAGCTCACCAACATGGTCTACATATAAAGCCAGGCCTTCCAATTCCAGAGGTTTCTTCTTTGATTATGTCCCAGATCAAAATCACTCTTCACAATTTGAAACAAAAGCAAATGGATATTTGCAATGCTAAGAACCCCTGAGGAAATAAGGTGAAATAAGACAAGGCCTTCAGGCCTGTGAGAAAAATCAATCTGATGAAAAACTGACAACCATGTTTAACTCAAGGCACCAGAGCCACGGGCTGACCCCAGAGACCTCCACTGAGACGCCCACTGAAGCTCTCGTCAGTACCCTTAACCCGTTCAATTACACAACATCATCACGAGGGGAACCTTTTTAATTTTTTTTTAAACCAAACATCACTTTAAATTAACTTTTAAGCCATTGTGCTTAAAATTCCAATTTCTCTTCATTCTTTCCTCTAAATTATTAAAATCACCAACTGCTCTAAAATCAAAAATATTTCAGAAAGCAGTGATGCCAAATTTGGATTGACTAAAGTGAAATCAGACAGAAGGGAAGAGATATTTTGAACATTTCCACGCTTGCTGCATTGTTTAAGGATATGGCAACAAGTAATTAAAATTGACTACTTGGCTTTTCCCCATGAAACCAATGCTCAGCTCAGTGTTTGGCCCCATTAGAGCCTAATTCAAACCAGGGAGGCATCTGAGTGAAATGAAACACACTAATCTAGTCATAGAATGATTTCTTTCTTCATCTATAACTTCCCTTTTTTAATTAATTATAATAAGATGATAAAAATAGGTAAAATAAGGTTTTGATTCAGAAACTCAGAATGAAAAGACAAGCTAGAGAGAGGGGTTTTTGATTTGTTTCAAGAATTTTTAGAATTTTTTTAGATTTTACTCCAAATGTCACATACATGGACCTGCACACATCTGACCTGTTTGCTTTTCATTAACCATCATCTCATCTCTTACTGCTTGCTGTTCTTACCTTTTTACCCAAATAAAAGAGTACTACGCACAGCCTCACAGGGGAATTACGCACCACCTTTACACACAAACACACCTCAAGCCCTGGCCTTGTCCTCCAGCGGGTGATGTGCCCTGAGCAGGCCATCTCCAGCTAGGAGTTTCTATTCAGTGCCTGTCAGCTCCCGGTCTCTTCCCTTTACTATATAGCATTCAACTCTAGTCAACATCTGGGTTCAAACACTTCACTGAGTTTTCTCAGTGCTTGGTACTAGAGTTGCAAAGATTATCCCTACTCTTAAAAAGCTCATGGAATAGTGAGTCCTTCAAAGTTCCTTCATAACAGTTTCCAGTATTCCAGGAAGCACCAAGCAGAATTATTTGCTAAATAGGTACATCCCAAACCAACACATGGGTTTTATTTTAAAAACAAAAAAAAAGAGATGGAGGGATAATTATTCGATTAGAAATCGATTCATTTTTTTCCTATGGAAAAAGATCCTCACAATGGTGGTGGTTGGTGGGTCCTTGCTTGGCCATATGAAAGCTTATTTAACTCCTAATGTGGTAGAAATTTCCAAAACTGGCAAAGAAAATTGTAATCAAAGGAAACTATTCTGTTGGAAATGTGTATTATTTCAGATGTGTACTAACTACTAACTTCCAGAGTGTAAGAAATACTTTCAAATATTACTTTGTTTGGCCCCATGATATCAGAAGTTTATTGAGTTCAGTTTTTATAAGTTAGGAAACCAGGCTTGGTGAGGCCAGGCAACTCCCCAGAGACCTACATGTTAAGAAACAGTGGTTCAGGACTAGAAACCGGGGCTCCTGACACTAAAGCACATGTTTCTCTTTCTAGCTGAGACTGTCCCAGCATCTCTGGGGTAACACAAGCACGGAAGTATTAAGTTTAATTTAAAGTTAGAAATAAAATGATGTTCACCAAAAATTTTCCAGTGTTCCTAAGATATCTGATTTCTTCCTGTGACTTTGAAGAGCGAATATATCTTAGAAGAGGAAGAATTTATCCTGAAGCAGTTTTTTTGGCAGTTGGTGAGTGACTGGTTAAGTACATATTACTAGATTTACTAGTTCTTGTCTGCATTTATGCATACCAACTGATCATCTTTTAAAAATTTCCCCTTTTAATTGGCAGGTTTGGAAATCAATATACTGATTAATTAGAAAAAAAGAAGATAAAGCTGCTGTTAAAATGCAAAGAAACGTTTGCAAAACTGATCTTGTTTGGTATGGACATAGATCATCTGATGGGTTTTTGTTGTTTAATTTGGATTGTTGGTTTGTTCGAATGAAAGAACCAAAAGATCTCAGGCCATTTACTGGGATATTAGCTACATAAGGTTTACATGTTTTACCAAGCATTTTATACAAAATATTAAATCTCAAGAAAATTAGACTGAAGATGATTTTCTTTCTTTCCTAAGGGACCAAATGAGTCGCTAGGAACCAAAAGTGTTACCAATGAGTGGCACTTGCAAAAACTGATTTTAAAATTAAAATGTCTGAATTTCAATCCCACACTGATTGAAATGAAAGTATTTATGCCCCAAATTGCTAGATTGAGTATCAGAGGCAAATCCACTGTGTCTGGCTGCATAAATGCAGTTTCTCCAGCTATTGTTAGATTCAGATACATCCTCTACATGAAGACTTATCCTTGATCCCACTGCCTAACTTCTTGTCACTTATAATGCACACATAGTTTATTATTGTACCATGCAATGGTGACATATTACTTTTACTCTGTGAGTAGAATATTGCACTTTCCCACATGTTACCAAGCTGCAAGCTTTTGTTAGCTCTCCTGGGAAATTTGTGATGGTGTGAAGTGAACTCCTGTCACCACTCAATGGATTGCAAAAATAGTGTAGCTCTTGCTAAAGACCCAGATCATATCTTGAAAGTTTGCACTGATCAAATCAATATCTTCAACAAGATTGGTTGTAGTCAACCTTGTTTCAGTGTGTGAAATGGATATAATATGTTTAAGAATGTATAGTCTGAGATCTTCTATTGTACTACTGTAGTACTGTACTACTAATCCTTTGGCATGGATTTTTCTAAGTATAAAAGAGCACAAGGTAATTACACCCGAACACCTATTTTCACACACTGTGGGCACTGATCTGACAACAATTAAATGTTGTTGTGAAGAGAGGATGTTTCAGAGACTCACTGACCTAGGTTCAAGGCCAAGCTCTGTTGCTCAGTAGGCTTGTAGAATTGGACACCTAATCCTTCTGAACTTTGCTTCCTTCTTTGCAAATAAGGGCAGTGATGCTTGCATCACAAGCTTGAGAAGTATTAGGGACTTAGCAGGTGCCTTCTACATGTTACTTTCTTCTGTCCCCTTACCCAGCCTTCTCTTTTCTTCACCATATCCTACCCACTTCTCATCTCCACACTGTCCATACACTTCTGAGCTTACCTGCACATCTCTAGGAATTTGTACTAACGTGCGGGCTTTTGTCTTCAGGTGTACGCCACTGAATATTGAGCTCAGCATTGATCTCTGCTGTCACTACCTTTAAGAATTACAAAATAACTTCCTTTTTAATGCTATTTAACATAGGCCATTTGGAATCTTTTAAGAGCCATTTTTATTTCCAACTGATATAATCAATAAAAAATATTCCTTTTAAAGTGGGGCTTTGACCCCAGTATATGTAAAAAGGGACTTGTAATTTTAAAGGAAGTTCTAAGTGAGTGACAATATAATGAAAAATTAAACACATAAAACTTTTTTTATAAATTAACTCACACATTAGAGAAAATATTAAATTCTATTACATTAATATTAAATGGGAAACATTAAAAAGAAAGCACCTTTAAAAAATGTGTTGGGAATGAAATGAGTGAAATCTTACTGAGGGTCTCATTCCCTTTTCATATAAATCTTGTTCTCAGGGTATGCCAAGAAGAAGGGCAGCAGAGAGAAAGACAGGTGACAGTAGGGAGTCCTGATGTTCATTGCCACATTGGTAAAATGTTTTTTGAGCATGTCTGCAGAGCTCTGCTTAGACCAGGACATTAGAACACATACATTTCAGAAAGTAGGAGCAAACATCAGTGTTCCTAAAGATGGCAATACTTGAAAAACTTGGTGCCAAAATCCAGAGCCTGCCTGGATTCTTTCTTCTGAGACACTGCCGTGCTTCAGCAAGGAGGTGCTAGGAACTATGTCACAGGGACACTTCAAGGAGAGATTTTGCTTAGTAAGGTATTTTATCTTTATGGCAGAATAATGCATAGTTTTGAAATATTAACCTATGTTTTTTGTGTCCATTCAAGTAGCCAGCCACATTAGGATGGTTCCTTAACGAAAGGGTGATGCACAGGGTGAAAAGCAAAATTGTGTTCCTGATTTTTGTCTTCCAAAAGCCTGGGTTCCCAACAACAGGTAAATGGATAATGGAAATGTGCTGTATATACAAAAGTAAATATTACTAGATCATAAAAAGATTAAAATTCAACCATTTGCAGCAAAATGGATGAGACCAGAGGTCTTTATGTTGAGCAAAATATGTCAGACAGAGAAAAACAAATACCACATGTTCTCTCTCATCGGTGGATGCTTACAAGGTTCATCTGAATGTGGACTAGTGAAACCAGTGGCCGGGAAGGGTGGAGGAAAGGGGGATTTGAGGAGGCTGGAAAACAGGTACCAAAACACAATTAGATAGGAGGAATATGTTCTAATGTTCTGTAGCACAATGGGGTTCATAATAACTTACTATATATTTTATGAATAACTAGAATAAAGGAGTTTGAAGGCTCCAAACACAAAAGAATGACAAGGAGATGGAAATGTTAATTACCCTGACTTGGTCAGTACACATTTTATACTTGTATTGAAACATCACATTGTACCCCACAAATATGTAGTTATTAATTTACTAATCAAATGCTTTTTAAATAAATAGATGATAATGTTACTCAGATTTGATCATTATATTTTATATATATGTATTGAATTTATCATACTGTATCCCACAACTATGTGCAATAAAAATAAAAATAACCATCATAACAACAAAACATCAAAAGCCTGGGCTGTTGAGACTCCTTAAGATAGGAGAGGACAAAAGCTATGAGAGTTGGGATTTTGGAAAAATGCAGAAATTTATTCCTCTCTACCCTTAATTCCTTAGACTAGAAAAAAAAAATTCCTTGGGCTGGGGGAGACAGAAGAATAAGGGAAGAATCCACAAGCTCAAGAGTGCTTCAACGTGACCTCTAGATACAAGTGTCCAGCTCTACCACCTGGGCTGAGCCCCACGGAAGGAGGAAAACCCAAGGTACTTTCCAAAATCTGAGAGCACAGAGTCTCTTTCCCCAGGGATGATGGCTGTGCATAGATGGGGAGGGAGCCACAGTGGTCTTGCAGAGATTTTCAAGCCTCACCACGGCACATTGCATGCAAAAGGTACGTCCACCTTCCATGGTCCTAGTGAAGAGGAACAAAGGATCGTGGCAGAGGCAGAAGGGCTGAGAGGCCACTGAGCAGAAAGCTAAGTGGTGGATGCTCTCAGGACCAAAATACTTCCACCCTTTCCCCACACTGTCCCTCTGTGTTCCTGTACTGCAGATGCCATATCAAAGAGAAAGGCAACTAAGTGGAAGATTAGATTTGTGGGAAGTGTATTTCCTCTGCCACTACAGAATCAGGGTTTAATATACAATTAACCAGAATTAAAGAAAAATCAATTATGTACAGGGCCGGGAGATGCAGTTCAATGATAGAGTACTTCCCTAGTATATGTGAGGCCCGGGTTCAGTCCCCAGGACTGCAATTATGAGATACCTGATTGGTGATGTGCACCTTTGTTTAAGCCTAATCAAAAGTCCAGAGATGAAGCTAGCTAGCCTGACTTAAAGGGAGGAGCCGAAACAAGGATGGGCCAAGAACATCTCCTGTGGTCAGAACTGCGTCCTTCCTTCTCTCATCCCAAGTCTCATTTACAGTTCCGTTTAAGTTTTGAAGCTGAGAGAAAAGAAGCGCTGTCAGAGGGAATTGGGGCCTTTAATACCATGCACTGCGGTTAGTTCTTGAAGCAGTCACTCCACCGCAGTGTTTAAAAATGAAGTATAGTTCTCAGCTCTCGGCGCCTCACATTCAGGAACTTCAGAAACGAATTCCTTTCACATTTGTTCCAAAGACTCCCCTTACACCTGAGGGTGAAGCGCTGGGTTTTTCAAGTGTTCACTGCAGTGTTTGGAGACAGGCACAAAGTTTCCATTCCAAAGTGGTAGCAGTGGAGAATGAGCCTAGGGCACATCAAGGTTTTCTTGCTGGGTCCTGAGCAATGTCAGGTCCCCCAGAAGGTGGCCTCAGAAGAACTGGACTCTCCAACTGGAGCCAGCAAGAGCCTGACTCCAAAGAGAAGACTCAATCTTTACAACGTTAAACAGCTGAGCCCAAACCACTGCATGTCTCTAAATCAGAATAATGCAGGCTTTCTTTCATGATATGGCATGGGTGTTGGTCACTAATACCAAAAAAAAAACCCCTGACAGATGAGTCATCTATATCCTAGGCAGGAAGTATAACTGGCTGAATTTAAAGTAAAAACCTTCTGATGACAAAAACAAATTCATAAGGGCTGGCCAGAGGCAAGTCAATAAATAAAAGGGGGAAGACAGACTCTGGTGTGGCGGCCACAGTTAAGACTGACTGCTTTGCATGTGGTATGAGAGAAGTTGCATGCAATGCACTACATATATTTGCTTCTAATCACACCATTTCTGGCACTCAGGGGGAGTACTCTGATCCCTGAGGCTCACTGCCAAGCCTTGGCAGATAAGGGAAATGTGCTCCTTTGGACAACTTCCTGTTAATTTGTGATCACAATGAAATCACTGGTCTTAAGTCGGGGTTCCTCTCCGAGTGTGGGAAGAAAGAGACAAGAGCATCTCACAGTGTCTGCAGGGTCCTCTTAAATCTGAAAGTAGGGGTGGAGAACGTGCAAGTCTACCTGGCAATATTCCAGGGACACCTGGAAGGCTCCTTTGCCTGCCTCCTCCGATTGCTCCCAGGTGCTCAAAGCTCTTTTAAAATCAATACACTCTTTTCCCCCCCACTGTCAGACAGAAAGAATCTCATATTAGGGTGTAAATGATGGATATCAGATTCTTTCCCAGGAATACATTTTCATAAAAAGAAAGCAGGAGGGAACATGAAGTGATTGATAACTGAAATAGTGCTTTAGGGAAGGGAAGGGAAGGGAAACCATGTTGAAAAATGGGAAGGATGAGATTGCCAACATTGGTCATTTCATAATTTTTGCATAGGGCCAACCTTTCCCAAAAATAATGAGATGGCATTGCTAGGCTATGTGGATGTGCCATTCAGAATAATCTACCAATTGAGTGGTTTTTAATTTAGGTTTCAAGTAAAACACAGTCCTAGTATCTGTCCAGTGAAACTCACTGCTAAGCCTACAGGGCAGTGGGGTCAGAAATCAGCTTGGATTTTTGATAAATGAAGGGTTCCAAAATGTTCTTAATCAAGAACATTTCTCTGGGCGTGGTATTGCACACCTAGTATCCCAGCAATTTAGAAGGCTGAGGCAAGAGGACTGCAAACTCGACGCCAGCCTCAGCAACTTAGCAGACCCTGTTACAAAATAAAACAATAAAAAGGACTGGTGATATAACTCGGTGACGGAGCACCCATGGTTTCAATCCCCAGTACTTCCCCCAAACCACAAAAGTGCTTTTCATAAATATATAAAATCTCCCTAAACTAAGTTATGAATTTAACAAGATCCCAATGAAAGTACTAACAACTGTAACAACTGTAGCCTGAATCAAAATAAACTGATTTTAAACTTCATATGGAAAAATAAGCCAGCAAATTAACCTGGAAGTTTCCGAAGAACAATTGGCAAAGGCAGGGGTGTCAAGGCCAATAACTACCAGATATCAAAACGTAATAAAAACTCCCAGTATTTAAACCTTCTGGTACTGCTACAAAAATAAATCACTGAAACAGAATAGGAATTACAGAACAAGAATCATATACATGTGGAATTCAGCATATGATAAAAATGGACTTTTTACACAGGGTGTTGAGACAACAAAATTTCATATGCTAAAGGATTAAACTGGATCCATACTTAGTGGATACAAAAGATCAATGTCTTAAATGTGAAAATGTGAAAAGTACAAAGAAAACACTCGGAGAATTCTTCCATAGTTTGTTTTAAGAAAGGTTTTTCTATGACCAAAAATTCAAAATCCACAAAGGAAGATATTGATAAATTTCACTACATTTAAAAATTGCACACATACCCTTCTCCATGCAAACATAGTCAAAAGAAAAAAAAATTGCAACTTATATACAGGAAAAGTGCTAATTTATCTATTTAAAGAACTCCTAGAAAAAAAACCAACACAAATATAAAAATGAATAAAATACATGAGCAAGTTTTTTGTAGAAGGAGAAATACAAATACCAAACATACATCAAGATTATCGGTGTTGCTCATTAAAAGAGAAAAGCAAGTTAAAACCCCACAGAGAGACCTTTCCTCCTAAGAACAGACACAGTCCAAAGTCAGACACCATACTCTGTTGGCGAGGTCAGGAGAAAGGTGCCCTTGCTCAGTGCTGGTCAGAGGGCAAAATGTTTGACAACTGTGATGGGTGGTTTCACAGGGACTTCAAAATAACACCATATCCACTTTCAGCCATGATAGACTCAGAACAACAGCAACAACAAAATATTGGGACAAAAGCCTTCAGATGTTGAACAATAGGGGACACAGAGGAGATGGTTAACTTTATGTCAATCTGGCTTGGCATAACGTGTCCTGTTACCTGGTCGAGCATCATTCTTGCTATTTCTATCAGGTGTTTCTCAATGAGATTCACATTTAAGTTGCCAGGCTAAGTTAGGTAGATTCTATCCCTGCTGTTGTATAGATGGGCCTCATCCAATCAGCTGAAGATCTACATAGAACAAAAAGACCTAGTAAGGGAGAATTTGTTCTTCGTCTTCAAGCTGGGACATCATGGTTCTTCCTTGCCCTTGGACTTGAATGGCTCTAACAGGGTCTCAAGCCTGTCAGCTGTTAAGACTAAAACCATACCACTCCTTCTCTGGGGTCTCCAGCTTGTCTACTGCAAATCTTGACACTTGTCAGCCTCTATAATCACATGAGCCAATTCCTTAATATAAATTTCTTTCTATACATGCATATATCCTATTAGTTCATTTTCCTCTAGAAAAAGCTGACTAATATAAACCATGAATATTGAAAAGAGAAACGCAATTTGAGCTGTGGTAGCCATAGCCCACTGCCTAGCAAGAGTATCCAGGTTACAGCCCAAGGAAGGGGTTCCAAACAGCCCAGCTACCTCACTAAGTGGAGAAAATGAGTACAAAATTCAGAGCAGAGAGGGAGGTTGAATCCAAAGGGCAATGTGCTAGAGACTGAGAGCTCACAGCAAGAGCTTTGGCGACAACAGAACCCCTCAAGTCTTCACCAAAGGACTCTCCTGAATTATAGCAGATGGTTGAAATTCCAGAAAAGTGCCCAGGCTCTTGGCCTTAGTCCTAGGTGTCTCTCAAGGTGGAAGCACCTTTACAGATTGTGATTACTGAGTTTAAAAACCAAGCCCCTAAGCCCCAGCCCACTATTTCATTCGGTGCACAACTTAGGAAACAATGACCAGATTCGGCACTGAGGGCGGACTTGAGTGAGTTGGACTCTGTGACAGACATGTGATCTCCAGCATGGTGACTTCTCAGGAGATTTTCAGAAGCTATTTTGAACAGCTGCTATTTTCACCTGGTTTAGACTTTGGCTCTCTGTGAAATACAAATCAAACGAAATGACATAAAATGAATAGTACTAGATTTTGAGTCAGGAGACACGTTGTAGACTTTAGAATGTCACATATGTGACATGTGATATGTCTCTGGGTTTGTTCTCATAATTGCAAAATGAAGTAACCCACTACGTGCTCTCTAAAACCCCTTTAGTTCTATAATTCTATGAAAATTTCTGATAATAATACATCACAGTTGCAAATAATTTATAATACTCCATGATAAGCCATAATTGCATTGGCTCTAAAGTATATAGTTATGCTACTTAATTTTACAATGAGATTTAATTAACTCTTTTCCACTGTCAGAAGCCCCCAATAGAATAATTGTCTTTGCACCCCATACAGAGGATTGGTGCCTTGCTTGGGCACTCTGTATCTGAATTTTCTCTGCAGCAACAGGAAAGAATCTTGGAAAGCAGCAATGCTTTATTCACTGGAGATGGACAGGGTATTTGCCGCAGGAAACCTACCCCCAATCTTGGCTCCACAGTCCTAGGAGCCCTCCCAGCAGAGCTGTGGCACCAGGCACCAGCTAAGTGCCATGGGAAGGATTTAGCCCAATGAATAAATTTCGCTCCTTCAGCTGCCGCAAACAGGAGGATCCATCTGAAGCAAATGTAACTTATTGGACTTTCTCATATAGCCTGTTGAAATAGCCAGTGCCCTGAGGCCCCCGCGGCCAACAGGGAGCAGTCTGACTTAACCAGGATTTCATTTGTCCTTCAGTGGAGGCAGACCTTTAAACACAAACCCAAGTCGTCGAGGGCACTTGTGATCCTCCCTTGAGCTACTGGCTCAAAACCCTGGGAATGTGTTATATGAAAAAAATAAATGCTTCCCCCCCACCATCTGTGAATGAAAAACATTCTTCATATGTTTAACTGTCTCAAATTGCCATATGTCACACACACACATACACGATTGTTTGGGGGCTGGGATGGAGTTGGTAATGTAGATTTTGGGCCCTTCCTTGAACCCCTGCTTTTCTCTCTCCAGGGGGCTATCTGTTAAAAGCTTCCAGGTTTGTACCCACCCAGAAACACCGCAACTTTCAACTTACTGGGTGTTAAGGCTGACTTAGCCTGGGCACTTTTCTGGAATTTCAACCATCTGCTATAATTCTCCCCTCACCCTCCCAACCATTCACCTAAAGTGCCCTCAAGCTGCCACAAAATCACAAACATCTGACAATGAAAACTATGGCAAAATAGGACACTGTCTCTTTATTTACGTTGCTGCCTTTTATGAGAAGGATGGATGGGTGCATAGAAAGGGGAGAGGAAAGAAACTCAAAGAGCTTTCTAAATTTAACTGCCCCTCATTAACTATGCTTGAGAGAACAAACCGAATTCTTTCAATGACTGTTATGTGGTCATATGCTTAAATTAATTTCTATGAAAAAATAATCACCTCTAATAAAGTAAAACTTTACTTATTTTCCACATTTCATCATTTTTCCCTCAAAACTGTTAGGGGATAAAGGTAAAATACTTACTAGTGCCCACTGGAGGATCTATTATGACCAGATCCTACCATGGTGGCTAAGGAACTGTTGGTGAATAAGTAAGGTTCCAATCCATGGAAGCCACAGTTTTCTGAATCTGAAAGGATCCCTTTTGAAGGACCTGTTCAACTGGCATGCAGTATTGCTAATCAAGTCCTCCTAGAAGGCAGTGGATACTGCTGGGGGCCTACCCAACTGAGACCCCCACTGTCTTGATGACATATAAGCTTCCTTAGCCCAGAAGGTTGTTACTGATTCCATTCTTCTTGGACATCACTCAGTTGTGATGATATGACTCAATTTTTGGCCAAAGAGATTTGAGAGGCTTGGGACCTCTAGAAAAAGCTGTTCGGAAGACTTTGCTAATGTTCACCACTATTTGGTTCTCCTCTTTTTCTAGGTACATGGGAAACAGTGCCCTTCTACCCCCTGAAGTGGGCAGGGTCATAGTTATGTTCTGGCCAAGGAAATCTAATAGAAATTTATATATACGACTTCCAGCCAAAGGATTTAACCACAGGAGCAGGACTTCCCAGCCTTCTTTTCTCTTGCTGACATAAGATTTGAAGTTCTTTTTAACATGAGAGCCTCAATCAGCTTAGGTCCATTATAGCAAGTCTGCAAATATATGCATGACATGGAACATAAACAAAGGATGTACTTATAATGTTTTAAGCCACCAAGATTTGGAGGTTATCCCATGTTCTTGAATAGGCAGAACTAATGTTGTCAACATGTCCAAACTACCCAAAGCAATATAAAGATTCAATGCAATGCAGTTCCCATCAAAATACTAAAGACGTTCTTCACAGAAATAGGAAAAACAGTTGTAAACTTCATTCAGAAAAATAAGAGACCCAGAATAGCCAAAGCAATCCTGAGCAAGAACAGCAATGCTAGAAGCATCATAATACCAGACCTGAAAATATACTACAGAGATATAGTAACAAAACCATGGTACTGGCACTGAAATAGACATAAAGACCAATGGAATAAGATAGAGACAAACCCACAAAAATACACTTATTTTATACTAGAAAAAGGTGCCAAGAACATAGGTTGAGAAAAGATAGCCTTTTAAACAAATAGTGCTTGGAGCACTGGAAATCCAGATGTAGAAGAATGAAACTTGATCCCCATCTCTCACCCTGCACAAAAGTTAACTCAAAGAGAATCAAAGACCTCAGAATTGAACCAGAAACTCTGAAACTGCTAGAAGAAAATGTAGGCCCAACACTCCAACATATTGGCACAGGTACTGACTTCCTTAATAAGACTTAAAACTCAAGAAATAAAATCAAGAATTGATAAGTGGGAGGCATCAAATTAAAAAGCTTCCGCACAGTAAAGGAAATGATTAAAAGTATAAAGAGAGAGTTTACAGAATGAGACATCTTTCCCACTTGCTCCTTGGACAGTGGATTAATAGCCAGAATACATAAAGAACTCAAAAACTTTAACCTCCCAAAATCAAATAACCCAATTAACAAATGGGCAAAAGATACTTCTCAAAAGAAGAAATACAAATGGCCAACAAATATAAGAAAAAATGTTCAATATCCCTAGGAATCAGGGAAATATAAATTGAAACTACATTGAAATTTCATCTCACTCCAGTCAGAATAGCAATTATCAAGAATACAAATAAAAATAAGTGCTTGCAAGGATGTGGGAGAAGAGGTACATTCATACATTATTGATGGGACTGCAAATTAGTATAAGAACTCTCAAAAGCAGTATGGAGTTTTTTCAAAAACCTAGGAATGGAATTATTATATGACCCAGGTATACCACTCCTCAATATTTATCAAAAAGATCTAAACTCAACATACCACAGTGATACATACACACCAATGTTTATAGCAGTATAATTCACAATAGCCAACTTATGGAACCAGTCCAGATGCCCATCAACAGATGAATGGATTAAATGTGGTATATACACAATGGAATTTTACTCAGCCATTAAGAAGAATGAAATTATGGCATCTGCTGGTAAATGGATGGAACTGGAGAACACACGCTAAGTGAAATAAGTCAGACCTAGAAAGTCAAGAGTCGAACGTATTCTACCATATGTGGAAGCTAAACCAAAATGAGGGGGGAAAACAGGGGGAGGGACCTCATGAAACCAGAAGAGAGATCAGTGAAGCAGAGGAAGGGAGTCACTTTCTAGAGGGGCTATATCAGTCTGCAGTTCCACCAACAGTGTGCTAGTGTGCCTATCTCTCCACAGCCCCTCCAGCATCTATTATTGTTTATTTTCTTCATTTTTGCCAATCTGACTGGCGTGAGGTGATATCTTAATGTAGTTTTCATTTGCATTTCTCTGATTACTAATGATTTAGAACACTTTCTCATGTATTCATTGGCCTGATCAATGTCCTCTGTTGAGAAGTTTCTATTTAGCTCTTTGGTCCATTTATTAATTGGGTTGTTTGTGTTTTTGTAGTTGAGATTTTTGAGGATTTTGTAGATTCTGGATATGAAGCCCCTGTCAGAGGAATCACAGCCCATGATTCTCTCCAATTCTGTAGAAAACCTCTTGACTATTTTGATTATTTCCTTGGCAGTGCAAAAGCTTTTTAGCTTTATGGCATCCCAATCACTGATTTTTTTTTACTTTACTTCCTTCACTTTAGGAGATATGTTGAGAAAGTCTTTGCCTACTTGCAAATGCTGAAGTGTTAGACCTAATTTGTCTTTCATCAGTTGCAAGATAGCTGGTTTAATTCCTAGCTCCTTGATCCATTTTGATTTGATTCTCATGCAAGAAGAGAGATATGGGTCTAATTTCAACTTTCTGCAAATGGCTGTCCAGTTTGTCCAGCACCATTTGTTAAAAAGGCTGTCTCTCCTCCATGTAATATTTTGTCCCCCTTTGTAAAAAATCAGATGTTTAAAGATATGAGGGTTTGTTTCAGGGTCTTTTATTCTATTCCATTGGTCTTCTTTCTTATCTTGATACCAGTACCATGCTGTCTTTGTTACTACAGCTCTGTAGTACAGTTTTAGATCTGGTATGGCAAAACTGTCTGTTCCATCTTTCTTGCTTAGTAATGTTTTGGATTTCTTATTGTTCCAAATGAATTTGAGAATTTCTTTTCTATGTCTGTAAAGAATGACATTGGTATCTTAATAGGGATTGCATTAAATCTATATAGAGCTTTTGGTAGAATGGCCATTTTTATTATATTAATTCTGCCTAACCAAGATCATGGAACATCTTTCCATCTTCTTAGGTCATCTTGGATTTCATTCTTCAATGACTGATAATTTTCATTGTAGAGATCTTTGATTTCCCTTGTAAAGTTGATTCTAAAGTATTTTATTCTTTTTGAAGATTTTGTGAATGGGACTGATTTCCTGATTTCTTCATCAGTCCTATTATTATTAGAGTATAGGAAAGCTATTGATTTATAGGTGTTGATCTTGTAGCCTGCCACTTTGCTAAATCTGTTTATAAGTTCAAGCAGTTTACTGGAGGAATTTTTTGGATCTTCCAGATACAGGATCATGTTGTCAGCAAAAAGTGAGAGTTTGATTTCCTTTCTTCCTATTTTTATCCCTTTGATTTTTTTCTTTTGTCTAATTGCTCCAGCTAGGGTCTCAAGAACAATTTTGAATAAAAGTGGTGAGAGTGGACAGCTTTGTCTTGTTCCTGAGTTTAGTGGAAATGCTTTCAGCTTTTCTCTGTTCAGTATTGTACTAGCTGAGGGTTTAGCATATATAGCCTTTACATAGTTCAGAAATGTTCCTTTAATCTAGAGTTTTGAGCATAAAAGGGTGCTGGATTTTATCAAAGGCCTTTTCTGCATCCATTGAGATGATCATATGGTTTTTGTCCTTGATTCTGTTTAAGTGGTGAATTACATTAATTGTTTTACATATGTTGAACCAGCCCTGCATACCTGGAATGAAGCCTACTTGATCATGTTGGATTATCTTCTTGATAAGTTTTTGAATACAGTTTGCTAGGACTTTATTAAGGATTTTTGCACCCAGGTTCATCTGGGATATTGGTCTGTAGTTTTCTTTTTTTGATGTATTCTTGTCAGGTTTTGGTATCAGAGTTATGGTTGCTTCATAAAAAGTGGATGGGAGAGTTCCCTCCTCTTCAATTTCTTGAAATAATAAGGAGAGATGTTATTTCCTCCTCAAAAGTGTGGTAAAAATCAGCAGGGAAGCCATCAGGTCCTGGACTTTTCTTCTTTGGTAGGCGTTTAATTGCAATACGGATTTCAGTGCCTGTGATTGGGTTGTTTAGGAATTCAGTGTCATCCTGTGTCAATTTAGGGATGTTGCACATGTCAAGAAATTTATCCATTTCTTCCAAATTATCAAATTTGCAGGATTATAGGTTTTCAAAGTATGATTTTATAATTTATTGGATTTCCGTGGGGTCAGTGGTGATCACTCACTTTTTATTGGAGATTTTATTGATTTGCTTCATTTCTCTCCTTTTAGTTAGATTCACTAGGGGTCTATCTTGTTTATTTTTTCAAAGTATTAGCTCTTTGTTTCATCAATTCTTTTTATAGTTTTTTTGGTTCTCAATTTCATTGATTTCAGCTCTGATCTTGATTATTGATTCTGCTGGCTTTGGGGTCAGATTGTTCTTCTTTTTGAAGGGCTTTGAGATGGAGCATAAGCATTTGGGATCTCTCTTCATTTTTAATGTGGGCACTCGGTGCTATAAATTTTCCCCTTAGGAATGCTTACATGCTGTCCCAGAGGTTTCAATATGTTGTGTCTTCATTTTCATTCTCTTCCAAGAATTTTTGGATTTCTTCTCTCATGTCTTCTTGGATCCATTCTTCATTTAATAGGGTATTATTCAATCTCCATGAATATGTATGCTTTCTGTTATGATTTTTACTGTTGATTGTTAGAGTCACGGCATTGTAGTCTGAGAGGATACATGGAATAATATCTACTTTTTTATATTAAAACTGTAGTTTTAACTACAGCCATACACAGGTTTCCTGGAACTCCACTCCACCAAATCTCCTTTGCTATTGGTATCACTATCAATACTGATCACCCCAGGAATCCACACTGACTCTTTCAAGGTAGAGCTGGGAAGCTGAGGGTTGTCTGGGCTATCAGTCCTCCTTTCTTTAGAACTTTAATTTTTGAAAATTTAGTCCTTCTGCAAAAATGTTTTTTGAGGTCAGTGCTGGCCCCTGAATTGATCACCAGGAGCAACACATAATCAGTGCCTTCAGAGGAGGGACAGTGCTCTGCAGGGAAGCAAGACAAACTAATCAGCAGGCCACCAGAACACCAGGGCTGCCAGAGATCTGCAGATTTGCTACAGCTCCACACATCCCCTTCTGGACCCAGAGTACCCACCAAGTGCACACCTGATTCTGGCTCGCGTCGGCAGGCCATGCCTGTCCTGCAGGCTCCAACTCTGCACTGCTGGAGCTCCTTCAGCCCTGGAAGGGGCTTTGCTCTTTGAGGTCTAGACTGATGCCCTGAGGAGAAGCATAAGCTTCTCTCTACTGTTCCACTTTGCCACGTGGTAGCACTACTTCCACCACCTTTAACCAGTGATTGCTCCAGAATGGCCTCTTCCCTCTAGGGGACTTCAAAAGCATCCATCATGAGGATTAGAAGGATGGTTATGGCGTCCCTTGACACTTGGATCTAGGCCAAAGATCCTTTCAGAGCTTGACATGGAATGGGCCTTCCAGAAGCAGAAGCTTAGCTGGAGCTTGAGGACAAGATGTTTTAAAAGAAGAATAGGTATATGGGTAACAGAGAAAGCAAGATTAGGCCAAAGGAGGAGTAAAATTATGATGCAGAAGAGTGTGAAGGCCTGGCCATTCCCTGAAGCCATTGCTCATCAGAGCACACCGGGCTGGGTTGAAATGGTCAAGCCATGACACTGCTCTGCCTTGTTGTCACCAAATGAGATCAGCCCTCTGTAGTTAGGCAAATCATGACAAAGCTGGCTATGGAGCTCTCTGTCCCCCACAAGCCGCAAAGGTGGGTAGCAAGTTCTTTCCTGGAGGGTGTCTAAGAGGCACATCTCAGTGTCCCCCACAGCCCACCTTTTGGGCTGCTTGCATCTATTTCTTTATACATGTTTAGGGACCAGGTTCCAGGATTTCTGTGGATCTACCTTTTGAGGGAACTCAAGGGAAATTAGTGAACAATCACAGGTGCCAATGTGACCACCCCTGTTCACCTTGATGACTGGGGTCAGACCATCCTCTCTGGGAGCCTCTGGTCACCATGCCCTTCTCTGACCAAGATTACTGCCCCTGTCCATTCATTGTTATAATTAGGCAAGGAAGCATAGATAGACACTGGTTTCCTCACACACTCCTCCCTCTTCCCATGGCCCATAGCTGCAAAGATCTTAAAATGCCTGACTACCACCCCAGGACATTCATCGCAGCCCACAAGTCCATGTGTGGTCTATTCCTCAGGCCATTTCTTTTTCTACACAATTTGATGACAAGGTATTCCACTTGAAACCATCCATTGAGAGGATATCCTTTAGATGCTTCTTTTCAAGGTCACAGTTGTTTTACTGAAGTTGCGGTCCATTTTTGGCTTACACTCACATGGCTGAGACAACTCACCTATAAACCAAACCTGGGTTTTCCTTTCCGTTTTAAGTTGGTCATTTGCAATTCCCCACACACCCATAAGCAAGAACTGAGCTACAACATGGTGTTATAGTTGTGGTCTGAA
Source organism: Aplodontia rufa (assembly GCA_004027875.1). Lineage (NCBI taxonomy): Eukaryota > Metazoa > Chordata > Mammalia > Rodentia > Aplodontiidae > Aplodontia > Aplodontia rufa. Next base: position 57,645 of record PVKS010006056.1, read on the forward strand.
GTACCGTTTTTACCGCTTGCTTGCATACTTGGTCCTACCTGTGCTTGATCACAGACGTGTCACTTCCATCTTTTTTTTTTTTTTTTTTGAGAGAAACAACTTTATTGAGTTTTTCACACGGCCTAAATTGCTCCAACACTCAGTTGCGTACGTGGTGCTGGGGTTTGAACCCGGGTCCTCGTGCTTGCCAGGCAAGCGCCGAAACCTCTGAGCCACCGCTCCAGCCCCTCACTTCCATCTTATGATGGACTGTTACTGTTCCACCTTGACCTTATGATGTAGTGGGTCTACAGGATCCAAACCATGATGTGCAGTTTAGGTTGCATGATAGCTCAGTGTGCTACTTGGTGTGGGAATAATTGTCCTGCTTTGTACAGAAATGATGTTCCAATGATATGGGACCTTCAATACTAAAAGTGGAAAAAGCTGGGAAGGTCTTGGGTGAACAGGCATGTATTTAGTTATATTAGTCAGGGTTTGCTAGAGGAACAGAACCAACAGGAAAAAAATGTGTGTGTGTGTGTGTGTGTGTATAAACACACATACATTTTTTTAAGAGAGAGAGAGTTTTTCACATAGCTTTCATCACTCTGAAACTTCATTGTGTACATGATGCTGTGGTTCGAACCCACATCCTTGGACATTCCAGGCAAGTGCCATAACCACTGAGCCACCGCTTCAGCCCCATATATAGGTATGTTTATAAAAAGGGATTTATTTTATTGGCTTACACAACCAGAAGCTGAATAGTCCCACAATGGCTGCCTGCAGGCTGGAGAGCTGGAGGAACCAGTTCTAGTTCAGCTCAAGAAGCTGGAGCCTCCGAACAAGAAGGATCAATGATTCAGCCCCCATCTAGAACTGAAGACTTGGAAACTCCCTGGAGAGTCACTGGTCAGAGTCCCACGGAAGAGTGAAAGAGTTGGAGTCTGACGTCCTCAGGTAATCATAGCAGCAATTGAAGTATGCACTGAGGAAGAATCCAGCTTGTCTCTTTCAACTTTTATTCCATCCAGGTCCCCAACATATTGAACTGTGCTGACCACACTAAGGGTGGGCCTCTCCCTTATTTTGCTGTCTGTCCCACATGCCCATCATTCCTAGAAGCACCCTCACTGACATACCCAGAAGCCTCGTAATCTTAGGCGTCTCTTAATCCAATAACGTTAACAATTCAGATTGGTCATCCTGCACATTATCAGAACTTCTGTCTCTAGTAGGGCCTGGTTGGCATGATAGATGTATTTCAAACAGTGCATGATTCTCCTCAAAGACAACATGACTGTGCTTCAGCACCTAAGGAGCCTGCTCACCAAGGCTGCCCATAAATTCTTTGGGCTCATCCACACAAATGTTCTAATTCCATGTATCAAGGTCCCAGATTTTTCCACCATGGCCCAGACTTTGGGGTAAAAGATCTGTTTTGATTGTTCCTGTCACATGCTGACCTTAGCCTTAGTCTTTTTTTATTTTTTTTTTTGAGAGAGAGAGACAGATAGTGAGAGAGAAAGAATCAGTTTTATCTAGCTCTTCATGTGGCTTTTGTTGCTCCAACACTTTGTTGTGTACACGGTGCTGGGGTTTGAACCCACGTCCTCACACATGCCAGGCAAGCACCTTAACTGCTGAGCCACAGCTCCAGCCCCATCTTTGGCTTTTTTCACTCTCCAACCAAAGAAGACAAGAGCTTCAGAATGACCCATAGACTTTCATCTCCAGCTTTCAATTAGTGGTTACTCCTCTTCAGCTGTTCACTATTTTTCTATATAGCGTCAATGACAACAAGCAATAAGCCATTCATCCTACCACCTTTAGGCCTACGTCTTCATGAGATTCAGGTGCCCTACTGGTTTAATTTGCTATCACATTGTAATATTCCATTACAACTCACCCATGATGGAAGTCTTAGCAACATGACCAACACCTGGTGCGGGCTGACTGTGCTCCACCTATCAAGGGGAAAACAAGCCAGTCAGTAAGTGATCCAGCTCCTCACCGCCTGCTCTCTCCCCTTCCCTCAGCGCCAGCTGTCACCAGGCTGGCTCTCCAGAAGCAGTTCCTGATCCAGAGTTGGGGAGCAAGGTATTTATTAGGGATCAAGACCTATAAACGGAAGGAGGAAGAGACAGGGCTGGCCTGAAGAAGAAGGTGGTCTGCGAGGTAGACCCAAGAAAGCTTTGTCCTACCTTGCGGGGTGTTCTGGAGTGGGTGTTGTCTGCCGGTGGTTTGTGCAGGCTGCTCCAGAGATTATCATGGGTGCAGCGGTTTCTGTAATTGATCCCCGGAACCACAACTGGAAGCTGGCTGCTAACCGCACTCCCTCCTTGCAGCAGCCCAGAAGCTCCGCCCCCAAAGGGGATCTGCACTGCGCATGCCCACATCTTCCACCCAACTCTCCTCATGCAACTCAAACAAAGGACTTTTTGGATGGGGCAGTGGCGTCCCATGGGGCCTGCAGTGACCTCACAGCCTAAGCCACACTGAGATTGCTGACACACGAGTTGTACAAATTGAGCCCTCTAACTTCTTGTTGTGGGGTGAGGGGAAAAATGACAGGGAGGACCCAAAGAATAATTTACTGTGTAAATTAGGAGTTAAACAAAAAGTAGCATAGCAATCCAAGGAGAAGAAAAATGAAAGCTTGACCCTTCCCACACACCCTCTCATTGTTTTCTCTTCCCCATATTTGCCAGTCTAAGTCTCAGAATAAGAACACCTGCGCTCAGAATTTCCCCAAACTCTCCTGGGAAAGGCCCAGGTATATAGGGATGGATTTTCCTTTCAGATTTCTGCCAGGAATGTTCAAATGATGGCTGCTCTTTCCTATTTTTGGAAATGCAAACAGGATAGAAATATATTATCTTTCCTTTCCCATTTTCCCCACTCTTCCCTTCACGACTTGGGGCCCACCCATCAGTAACAATTCTGTGGGGGACTGACCAAATGTCAGTGACTGACCAAATGTGCCACCCTTTGGTGTGACCAGCCATGCAAATGTAGCAAAACCACTTTCTATAGGGCTACAACATTGCATGTTTAAAAAGTTAAGAGCATTGAAAGTGCAAGTATTACTCTGAAAATATTCCCTAATTAATAAATGTTCTACATTTTTATGTGAGAATGTTTAATATTTAATTTTTCAATAATTTTATCATTTATAATTTATTAAATTTATTTTGTGGCTTGTATTTATTAAAAATTGATATACTTCCTATATCTTTTACTCCAATGTTAGGTTATTTTTATGCAAAATAAAAAAAACTAATGCACTTTTTTTCTTAAAGCCTCAACTGTAGCATATGAAGACTCCAGTATCTCAGGTCTGCCTTCTGCGTTCTCCTCGATGGCGCTGCACGTGTAGAGTTCAGCAGCCCTTCAGAACTGGGCTAAGCTGTTCAGCTTCTCTGCCCACGAGCTGGACATAGAGTTTATTGCAGCACTGAATTTCATGTTACAGGAATGGTACGAGCTGAAAGCAGCCTTGTTGACATGCCACTGGAAATTCAGACCCTACATACATCAAGCTAAGTTGAGTCTAGGATCACTGGCCCTCAGGGGTTGGCAGCTTCAATGTCTTTCGTTTCTAGTCAGGTCATGGAAAAGAAGGGAGGCTCTGGCAGAGAATATTAGCCATGGTGTCGGTGGTAAACGCCTCAACTCTTCAAAACTAAATGTTTGCAAAGACACAAAACATGTCTGAAGTCTGTGGTCTGGCTTCTGCAAGTTTGTGGCACTGAAAGAAAAGCCTTGAGACTTTGAAATAAAGTTGAATGTAGAGCAATATTTCCTCCTGGGAAATATTGGGAATGCTTTTGATAAGCTTTCTCCGTGGTTTGGGTTAGAGGCAGCTCAAGTTGTGATTAAGGCCAGGAGGTCGCACATGAGTTAAGTAGAGGGGAACACTAGCATAAAGCTCAGCCGGCACACAGCAGGGCCTTCCGTTCCATGCACAAATGTTTATTGAGCATTTACTATGGGAGGTGCCGTGGGGTTCACTGAAGAGGGAAGTGCAGAGGCTGAGAAGGGACATCAGTAGAGCTGGCAGGATGAGCAGCAGAGGGGCAGCATGACCTTTGCAACTCCCAAACTCCATGAATAAAAGCCTATCAAACAGTGCTGGGAAGTGCTTTGAGATGCTGGGTTTAAAGATAGGATACAAAATCATTAATGTCGAATGTACCACTCATCATATTGGACATTATTTTATGACAAATTGTGAACATGTCTTCTCACCCTTACTGGAACTGAGGGCAGGGTCACAGCTGTTTTATCTTTACATCTTGACAGCCTGGACAGTACCTTGCCCATAGTGACTCCCGTAAAGATGAGCCAAACACATTAACGTTCATAACCATCCCATCTCAGCCACAGGAGTATAGGTTGGATGTGTTTCTCATCAATCTATCTCCCAAGGAATCTAGAGCACTGAAGTGACGAACAAATGCTGGTTTTATTGAAGAGAAACCTCCGATACCCTGATCCTTTCTCTGCTCCAGTCTCCCTGCCGTGCCCTTCACGCAGCCTGGCGATGCTGAGTTGGGCTTCTTCAGTGTCAGAGCTTTCTCCTGATTCCTAACTGCTTAGCCTCTGTAGCATTTTGATATAATACATTAAAATATTTTCTCAGCCAAGTGTTTTACACAACATAAAATATTTTTCTATGCTAATGTTTCTTTTATTGAGTTTTTTTTACAAAAATTGTCACACATTCTACAGATATTCAGCAACACTTACTCAACTGAAATACAAAATAAAATTACAGAAACACCAAATACAGACATGTTCTCAGATTAACCAAAAATAGCATATTGTTAGTGGGGAATAAAGTCTATGACCTAAACTGCAGTACAGCTCCTACCAGGGGGCTCTTCCCTCACATCATGTTGGCGGAGTACTTCCCAAGTGTACCAGTGCTACCGTCCCTTTGCCTGCTGACCCACTCAGGACAGAGGGACTGAGTAGTTCAAGTCTCAGTTTATGGAATAGGCCCCATTATAGCTTTAGGCATGAAACAGAAAACACTATTCACATCAAATGGTCCCAAATTAATGGGAGCAAGAATGGTATGAACCTTGTGTATAATTAAGGCAAGAGCTACTGAGTTGAGATGGACATTGTCCACCAGAGGAACTAGAGGTGGCTGTCACCATGGGGAAGGACCAAAACCTGGGAAAAGAGATGATATGGAAATGTCAGAGGAGACTGACCCTTCCAGGCCTGTGGAGTGGGGTGAGAATGTGAGGAGGAGGTGTGAGGGAGGGTGTCCAGGTAGGACCACAAGTCGCTTATAGTGCTCAGGGAAGGTTGAGATTAAGTTATGAAGCTCAGCTCTTTAAATTTCCCTTTGCCCGCTCACGCAAATTGGGTTTCTCTACAACAAAACTGAAGGGCCAAGGAACCTGGCTGATAGGACCAAGGGCACTCACAAACAGGCAGCACATCTGATCCTCCCACACCACACAGGATTAGCTGTATTTTCATTCCTATTTGACAGATGAGAAGACCAGGGGCCAATATTGCAATACTTAGAGTGAGTGAGACCCAGGGCTAGAATTCAGGGCTTTTATCCACTCACCCACTGGTTTGCTCCTTTATTTCCTTTCATTGATATGAGTAACAGTCACGTGATGTCCATGCCCCCTTTCCTTCCTATCATATCACTACCAGAAACACTAATATTTATTTGCTTGTTTACTGATCTTTCATCCTTTTCCCCAAAATGAAAGAGTGTTGTGAGAAAACTTTGTCTGTTACATTTACTGCTCTATCCCTGAGCCTGGAACCCTGCCTGGCACATCACCACTGCGTTTCTCTGGAATATAAAGGCCACGACTGCTGAATCATCTGGGGATGTGTCCAGATGCAGATCGGATGCTGCTGGTCTGTGGATCGTGTATGGTGACACTTGGTATTCTATTCCCTCTGGAGGTGGGTGAGGATGACCATAGAGGAAGATAAGGCAGGGCCAGAATAGAAGGAACGACTAATCAAAACTAATCTCCTTGAGGTCACTTTCTTCTACCTTAATTCCTCTTTGATCACACGAGCATGTCCGAAGTGTGATGTTTCCAAATTCTACTTAGGAAGAAGGTATTTATCTAGCTTCTATCCCACAGCACTTCGACCACCCATCAAACCTCAGCTCAGCAGGCCTCCCTCACGAACATATTAGGAGCTGCTCTGCCATTGAAAATGTGTCTTAATTCCTAAGCAGAACTGAAAAACAGAAAATCCTCCAAAACTGCAGCTAAAGGAACCAACTCTCTCAAGTAGGGATTTTCTTTAGGGTCTGCTTGGCAAAAGCGTATGCTTCTTATTCTGAGGCAGGCCATGTCAGCAGTTTAATTTAAGACATCAAATGAGAAACAATCTGTCTGGCATAACCTTTTGCCGGTGAAATGAACAGCCTCTGAGCCAGCTCCCAGAGAACACTCTCATTATCCTGGTCTCCGTGACATGGGACATATTGTCTTTTTTCTTGACTTGACCTTAACACATCACTGATGCAAAACATATTTCTAGTTTGAAAAATAGTCATCTAGAAAATAAAACCATTTCACTGTCTCAGCCACAGTTCTGAGCCTCAGCGTTGGTGAAAATGAGCTTTATTTGTGCTACAGACTGATTCTAGCCTCTCAAAAAATTAGGGAGATATTTTTGAGCAAAGAGGTGCCCTAAAAATTTATCCTTCCCATTCAGAACATAAGGTCAACCAACTAAGATCTATGGTAACATAGTCTCTTTGACTTTAGCCACAAAATGTTCCTGGAAAATGAGGGATAAAGGGAGGTTTGTTTGTAATAAACTCTTGATCAAACTTTATGTATAAAAGCTCCGTAGCAAAACTGTTACTCACATGGAGGGGTTGAGTGGAATGGGGGGCTTAGAGGTCATTTCATTTCATTTGACAGTTTCACAAATGAGGAAACTGACTCCAGAGGGAAGGACTTGCCTGGAAATATGTAGGATTAGTTGGAAGAGGCAAGACTGGAATTCATGTCTCCTGGTTTTCAAGCTAAAGACCTCTGTGGCTCACCTTTCTCTTCTCGTAAAAGTCCTATACAATGGATATGAGTGTATTTGTTAATACACTACTTATAGGAGGGCCTCCTTGCACTTAAATCTGTTAGAATTAGCGTCAGTTACTACTAATAGTGAGAAGAACAAGATAAAAGTTTATTTCCTTTATTTAAAAGAGACTGATGGCAAGCATATCAGGTATAGTGGTAATTAGGGACCTATTGCTGTCCTGTAAGTTTCTGCCCCATCTTTCTATGGTCAATTCATGATCCAAGATGAATGCTAAAATTCTAACCATTATGTCTGCACAACATGTTGAAAGACGGGAAGAAAGAAAATAAAGGAGCTTTTTTTCTAATTCTTTTCTTTTCCTTTTTTTTTAGAGAGAGGGACAGTGAGGGAGAGAGACAGAATCAGCTTTATTTAGCTTTTCATGTGGCTTTCATTGCTCCGACACTTCGTTGTGTACATGGTGCTGGGGTTCGAACTCACGGACTCGTGCATGGAAGGCAAGCACCATAACCGTTGAGCCATCGCTCCAGCCCTGTCTAATTCTCTTTTAAAGAGAAAACTTCCTCACTTCAATTTCTGCTTAAAACTTACTAGCCGGAACTTACATTGCCATAAGTGAGATTGAGAAGTGTGTGTATAGTGAGTCTACATAAAACAGGGTGCTGCTATTGAGGAAGAAAGAGTAGGGGTATTAGAGAGCAAGAGGGGCTGCCTCCACCACTGTGCATGGTGTATGTGCTGTACTGAAAAACCCCAGTATCTAAACGTGGCCTCTTCAAAGCCAATACACTAGAGTGTGGTCCTGGTAGTGGTAGAGCAATTTGTACTGAGGAGCAGAGCAGTTTATGAAAAACCAAGGCGCCCACAAGTGACAATCTCTTGGGGGAAGGGGGTTGCTTTTCAATAATAAATAGGCAGTTGTGTATGCAAACATCTAAAGAAAGAGACCAGGTTCTTTTATTTTCCTGCAGTGTTGGCAGTCAAACCCAGGCTAGCACTTTACCACTGAGCAACGCCCCCAGCCCAGGTGAAATCAGCGTTTACATGGTGCTTCATTGGAGGACACTCCCTTGTCTACACAGTACAGGGAAGGTTAGAACCCGGAGCAGAAAACTGCTTCTTACAGACTTGAAGGGTAAGAGAATAGAGTTCAAGGATATTTGAAAGAATGGAAATCAGGTGGAGGAATCCTCGAAAGAAAGAAACCCATCAGAGTCTGCACAAAAACTCTCTGGAAATCCTTTGCTGACTTATTCTGTGCATGCAGGGGGTTGGGGTGGGGTGGGGGATGGATGATAAAGAGCCCAGTGGTGGCAAGAATTGGAAGGCTGCAAATATTAAAAAGATATTTCAGCTTTGCTGACACTGGCAAGAAAGAGTTAGGCATTTAATTCCCCCCAGTTCAGAGGGCTCGCTGTTATATTTCAAATGTATTTCTCCCTTGTTATCTTTTTCCTCCTTGTCTGGGATTCCAATTGCACATATACCAGACTACTTGATACAGTACTACAGGCTTCTGAAACTTTGTTCTTTATTCCTCAGCTTCTTTTCACCGCCATTGTTCAGATTGGATCATTTCTATTGCTATGTATTTATATCCACCGTCACTTTCTTCTGCCAACTTGCATTTGTTCTTCAGCCCATATTCAATGAATTTTCTATTTCAGATATTGTACTTTTCAGTTCTAGAATTTCCATTTTTAATATAGTTTTCATTTCTCTGTGAGATTCCCCATCTGTTCACTCATTATGATCATTTTTCTCTCAAAGTACTTAGATTTATAATTGTTTCTTTAAAGTCTTTGTTGGTTAATACCAACATTTATATCATATCAGACTGATTTCAATTAACTAATTTTTTTCTAGAATATGGGTCAGATTTTCCTTTTCTTTCATGTATCTAGTAGTTTTTCTTTAATTGTGCACAAGACATTGTGGATCATTTATAGTAGAGATTCTGATTTCTGTTATCTTTCCCTGTAAACTGTTGACTTTTTCCCAATCAGGTAGTTATTGACTAGTAATCTTCAACTTGTTGAGGCTTCATTTTCTGCTTTGTTAGAGAGAAAGCACAAATTACCTATAAGAGGATAGAAAAGGGTTGTTTTAATCAGCTTTTGTGTGTAGCTGTGACCAAAAGACCTGACAACAACACTTTTGAGGAGGGAAGTTTCATTTGGGGATCACGTATTTAGAGGTCTAAATCCATAAACAGCTGTCTCCATTCCTCTGGGCCCATGATAAGGCAGAACATCAGGGGAGAAGTGCCTAGCAGAGGGAAGCAGCTCAGGAAAGGACAATCAGGAAGCAGAGAGACACTAGGCTCAGCTCACAAAATATATATACCCACAGGCACACTCCCACAGACTTACCCGCTCCAGCCACACCCTACAGGTTTACAATTACCAACCAGTTAATCCGGTCAAGTGGACAGATGCACTGATTAGGTTAAGGCTCTAATAACCCTATCTTTCATCTCTGAACTTTCTTGCATGGTCTCACACATGAGCTTTAAGGGTACACCTGATATTTGAACTACATCAGGGGACATCACTGTGAATTCTACAAACATTAAAAAAGAGAAAAAGGCATAATAAACAACTTTATGCCAATAAACTCTACAACATGGATGCAATGAAAAACTTTTACAAGAAAAAGTAGAAAATAGAAAGCTTTTCCCCCAAAGAAACTCCAGGCCCATGTGACTTCGCTAGGGAATTTTTTAAACATTTAAGAAAGACATACTATCAATTTTACATGAACTCTTTCAGAAAAATAAAAAAAATTTACAAGGCCATGCAAACACAAAAGAAAATAAAGGACAGAATTTCTATGATCACATCAATTTATCTTCAAGAAATACTGAAGTTTTTTTAGGATAAAGAAAAATATCAGAAGAAACTTGTATAAATATAGAGTAATGAAGAGTAATAGAAACGGTAAATATGAGGGTAGATATCAAAGGATTAAGAAAATATTTAACAAAATTTAATACCCATTTGTAATAAAAACTCTCAATGAACTAAAAATAGGAGTGAACAATTTAAAATTTATGAAGGTCATGTGCAAACCACATAGCTACAAGAAGGTCTCTCACCATATCTATTCAATAGTACTGATTGTCATAGCACAATAAAGCAAGTAAAAGAAATGCATAAATATTAGAAAGAAATAGCTGTTGCCTTATTTGTCTAGGGCATGGTATTTTGGATTAAGAAGGCCTAAGAATGTGAAAAACAACTACTTAGAACCAATAAGTGAATTTAGCAAAGGCATTAGATGGAAAGAAAATTAAACAAAAATAAATTGTACTTCTATATATGAGTAGCAAATAACTGAAAATGAAAAATTAATTCCTTTTATAGTAGCATCAAAAAGCATAAAATACATAGGAATACATTTCATAAAAACATTGCAAGACCTATACGCCAAAAGCTATAAAATATTATTAAAAATAAAGAAGACTAACAATTACACAAATACATCTTGCTCATGGACTAGAAGATTCAATATGTCAGTTATCTCTAAATTAATCTAGACATTAAAACACATCCCAATCAAAGTTTAAGTGGTTGTCTCTCTCTTTTTTTTAAGAAGTTAACAATGCTATTGTAGAGTTCCTATGGGAATTCAGAGGATTTAGATTATTAAAAAATATTGAAGAAGAAGACAAATTTGGAAGATTCATGCTTTGCTACTGATTTCAAGGTTTACTAGAAAGCTGTAGTAATCAAGACAATTGTCTTGTAGTATTGGCATAAGATAGAGAAACAAATGAATGAACACAATAGAATGTCCAGAAGTATGCCCACACATATATTGTCAACTATTTACAATAAAAATGGAATGAGGAGCTGGGCACATTGCTTAGGCCCATAATCCTAGCAATTTGGGAGGCTGAGGTAGGAGGATTGCAAGTTTAAGGCTAGCCTCAGCAACTTAATGAAGCTCAGTCTCAAAATAAAATAAAAAGGGTGATAGAGCACCCCTGGGTTCAATTCCCCAGAAACACGCGTGGACACACACACACACACACACATGATGCAATCAGTAAACATGTGAAGCTAAAAGAAGCATTACTTGACTATCGTAGATACAAACATGCAAACACACATGTCATAAGAAACGGATCTGGGCAAAAGGCACATGAAACATGCCAAACATCATCACTTGTCAGCGAAAGGCAATTAAAGGCACACAATACAACCGAAATATGTTTTAAGATAGCTAAATTTAAAATATTGACAGCATTAAATGTTAGTGACAGAGTAATTGGCACTCTCACTCATTGCAACTGATAGTAGTGGGAAAATGGTACAATCAACTTAGGAAACAGTTTGGCAGTTTCTTAGGAAGGTCTGTATTTAGACATGTATCCTGTGACTCAGCAACTGTATTACTAGGTATTTACTCAAGAGGAAAAAAAGCATATGACCTACAAGAAGAATGGTATGCAAGTATTTATAACTGCTTTGTTTATAGGGGATAAATAAACTGCAAGATGTTCATACAATGGCGCGCTACTTAACCAACCGAAACACACCGCCACATAGATGAATCTGAGAATCAATCAGGTGAGAGAAAAAAGTTTGATGGAAACATACTTGTATGATTCCCTTTTCAAGATACTCAATGAAGGTGAAAGTAATCCATGAGGGCGTTTAGAACAGTGATAACCTGTGGTAGGGCAAGGAGATTAGGGAAATTGGGGGGATGGTATACACATACAGACACAAGTAATGTTTGTGCTTGTTACACAGGTCTATGCGTTCATCAAAATGCAGAGAATTGGATTTATATATGTGTATTTACTTTAGGTAAATTATACCTCAATTGAAAAATTGTTATTTTTTAAACAGATGGCCAAATAGAGATTTTCCAACAAAAGCATATCTGTTTTAGTCTATGTAGATACAAGGACTTTATCAACAAGGTCAGAACAACTACTTGCTTATTTTATTTAAAAAACTTGATTAGAATAACTAAAAAAGTATAGCATACATATATTTTCAGTATTTCTTTTTCATATATATGAAAATACATATGTGTGCATTCACCATAAATATATTTTCATATATATGAAAATCATATATATGTGTGCATTCACTAATAATCTTTTTTTTTTAAAGAAAGAGGGAGAGAATGAGAGAGAGAAATGGAGAATCAACTTTATTTTTTCATCTGGCCTTTGTTTCTCCAACACCTAGTTGTGTGTGGTGCTGGGGTTTGAATCTAGGTCCTTCCACATGCCAGGCAAGCACTCCAACCACTGAGCAAATGCTCCAGCCCACGAATAATCTTTTGATGCCTGGCCAAGGCCTTTTTTCCTTTGATTTATGTTCCATACTGTCATTCTTGGACATATCTTCATATATCTGTGATTTCTAGTGCAATTTCTTTAAAAAAGAAATAAGAAATTAAACGCATACTTGAAGCAATTTCAATGCAAAATCCTTCTAGGATTTTATCATTTTTTCCCACATTCTATGTCTGTATGTCCTAAACTGTTTGACAGGGGTTTTGTGTGGTGTGTGTGTGTGTGTGTGTGTGTGTGTGTGTGAATTACCTGTCACCTAGATTTCCAAAGCATTCAACTTGTTTTTCATATAAGAGGAATGACAATTGATAACTCTCTTTTTCCCATTCTTATGTTGCTGAGTGACAGGAAATCAATGAAAGGACATCATCATAGTCACCCACACCCATGCAAGTAGGCACTGCTCAGGTACCTGGAGCTTCTCCTTTAAACCCAAGGGAGTGACTTCCTTCTACACAGCAAGATATGATGAAACCACTAGAAGGTGAAGGGGAAAGAAAGCTTTGTCTTTAATTTTAAATCTCTTTTTCAAAATTTTGAGACAGGGTCTTACTAAGTTGCTTAATGTCTTGATAAGTTGCTGAGGCTGGCCTTGAACTTGTGATCCTCCTACCTCAGCCTCCTGAGTCATTGAGTCACTGCAATTACAGGTATTATCTATAAATGTCTTAAAGTGTCCCTCACCTTCCTTGCATAGTTTCTGCCCCAGAAGCTATCATCCTTCTGTAATGGTGGCAATCCTTCTAGCCTGTTCCTTTTCTTCTCTGAAAGGTAAATGATATTTTAAAGGTCTTTTCAAACATTATTTTCTAAGTGACCAAAAATATATGAAATATTACCCCAAACTTACCAAGTTTTGTTCATATTCTAGAGAACACTGACTAAAACCGTGATAATCAAAAGCAAATAGGTGACCAATCAGAAATTCCATAAACTTCTGGTGAAAATGTGAATTGGTTCAACTCATTTGAAAAATGGTGTTGCATCCCCTAGTAAAACTGAACATGTACAAATGCTATCAAGTCCTCTCTTACCTATGTGCCCTGGAGCTTCGTGTACCTGGGTGCTTTATGACACACATACAAGGATTTTTTTTTTTTAATGAGAGAAGGACAGTGAGAGAGAGAGAGAGAGAGAATCAATCAGAATCTATTTTTATTGAGTTTTTCACATGGCTCTTGTTGCTCTGACACTTAGCTGTGTATGTGGGTGCTGGGGTTTGAACCCTTATACTTGTGCATGTTGGGCAAGTGCCATAACCGCCGAGCCACCGCTCCAGCCTCTACAAGGATGTTTTTGGCATAGGATTTTTAATTGTCCCACAAGGTGGGGAAAAAAATGCTCCCTCAGTCATAGAAAGGATAGTGTCATAGCAACAGCTTGTTATTGCTATGATCAAACGTTTGTGTCCCTCCCTGCCTAGAGTTCATTTGTTGAAATCCTAACTCCCAAGGTGGTGGGGTTAGGAGGTGGGGCATGTGGGAGGCGAGGACAGAGCCCTTATACCTGGGATTTGTGTCCCAATAAGGAGGTTCCACACAGATGCATTGCCTCTTCCGACGCATGAGACACAGCAAGAAGACGCTGTCTAGGGACCAGAAAGCCTTCACCAGAAGTAGTATTTCTGGCATCTAGCTCTTGGACTTTCTAGCTTCTATAAGGATGAGAAGTACATTTCTATTGCTATAAGCTACCTAATTTGTTTTTTAAAGAAGCTCAAATGATCAACACAATTACATAGCACTGAAACTGTAAACCAGAGCGACACACAATGAAATGCGTGGATATTATAAATACTACCAAGAGAGGACAGAAAAGTCACAAAACACACAGTATGGTTCCTTCCTGTAAAGACCAGGCAAAACCAATGCACATTTTTAAAGATGCATACTAGACGACTGAGCAAAAATTAAAAAGAAGGCATTATTTTCATAGAGGGTAGGAGAGAGACAACTGGAGGGAGGGAGATCCAGGAGAGGGCACAAGGTAAAGTGTGGACTTTTAGGGTGCCAGTGGTCGTGGCCTATTTTTTCTTGATTTGGGTAGTGTTTGGGCAGTTTGCTTCACAACCGTATTACAAGTGGACATATAATGTTATATCCCTTTGTGTTATCTTTCACAGCAAAATGTTTCAAAGGCACCATTGAATGTTTTGCACAAATACATTCAATTCTCCCTCCACCAACATATCTCACCCCTCCAAGTCTATGTTCAGGATTAAGTTCAAACACATCACTAACTCTAGAAGGCAGGAAGATTCTTCAAATCTTTGGTTAACTCTAGGAATGAAGTAGAATGAGGAAGGAATGGGGATGGTAACATTGGACAGCAGTCACCGGGGAAGAGTATGGACATGGAGTAGACCATCACCAGAGTGCCTGGTCCCGGCTGGCAGGAACCGGACAATGCTCTCATTCAGGCGGTGAACTGAGGTTAAAATAGACCCACTGGTCTTAAGTTCTCCAAACACTTTATTTCTCCCTTTACCCCGGCTAATGGCCTCCAGGCGCTTCCCGCCTTCCCTCTCTTAGAGTCAAGGCCCTTAAGGCATTACATTTAGAGTCAAGGCTATTCACATTCAGAGTCCTTGTTTCTACTGCCATACCAGAGTCCCTGTTTCTGCAACTGAGGCGTTTACTGCCTGCATCTTCTACTGCTGCTGATTTCTCTGACGTCTCTGCTGCTGCTGCTGCTGCTGCTGCTGCTGCTTCAGGACAGGGCGGGTTGCTTCTTCTCTGGCTGCTTCCTCTTTCAGGATAGGGCTTGCTGCTTCTCTGGCTGCTTCCTTCTGCCTGACTAGTCGCTACTCTATTTATCCATTACAATAGCCAATAAGGGTACAATGCAAACACGTTTAAACAATTGTAACAAATGAGTGGCCTAATGGTTTAGTCCTGTGGTCAGGCATTACATCACTAAGGAAGATACAAGCCACCTGGGTCAGAGTTGTTTACCACCAATTCTTTTACAAGCCAGCTGGACCTCATGTTGGGGGATCCCCAACACCAGAGCACATTTATTCGAAGACAAGTGTTCTTTTTATTTTGTGGTCTACCTTAGAGCAAGTTTAGTCTTCTGAATCATCAAATAATGAGCGGTGCCAGGAGCTTAATTTTCACATTAAGCTCAATTATTTAGTTTATCTACAAGTGTGCTTCCCAATATTTGCCTCTCTACATTCATGAATCCTGTATTGTAATCCAATTTTTGATTTGTAATTGAAGAAACACTTCAATAAAAGCTTCATTTAAATCCAGTTATCAAGATGTCTTTTTTTCTTTTTAGTAAGTGATTCAGTTACAAGATGTTGCTTAAAAATACAGTAGAATCATTTCTGTCAACAAAAATCAAGCTTGCTGAGCTTCATCCCTTCATTTTGTCATTCTTTATAAAAAAGAAAAAAAATCAGCATTGTCAGAAGTCACCCAGGCCCATCAAGGCAGCATCTATTCATAAGGCTGATTTTTTAAAAAGTCTTCACTTAGTGACTAATTTTCACTTTCAGCTATGTTAATCACGGAAGGCTGAATAGACTGCATTCTGTAGGCATCGTTTATAGTTGGATGCTGCACGTGTGTGCGTGCACGCACACGCCACACGCCAAGCCACATCCTTGGAAGATTTCAGGCCAGAGAAATGAACTCAGTGGGTGCCCATCAGTCTAGACTAGCCAAGTATCCTCAGGCCACTTTACACTGAAGCCTCTCATCTCCAGATCTTTCAAGTCATGCCAAACTATGGAAAAAGTTCAAGAAATGCATGAATGTCTCTTCCGTCTTGTGATGGATAAAAGAGCTGAATTAAATAATGCTAGCTCTTTCGGATATTTTCTTTTCTTGGGCTGCTGGCATTCATAAATAATTTTATTAACCAAGGAATATCACAGGAAAGGGTATGCTTTAAAGGGTTATTTCTTAGAGATGGTTTTTGTTTTCTGAACTTTATTTCCTGGAGATGGTTGCATTTCAGGGACTGAGGAAGCCTGGCTGGCTGCACTTGAATCTATTGAATATTTCTAAAAACTAGGATTGATTTTAGTAAGCTTGCTGCTTCAACAAGAAGCAGCCCACTTTCCACTGGTGGTGATGTAGGTAAACTGTGGTTTCCTCATGAAATGAAATGCACAGACTCGACTTGTAGTGAGTTTCCATTTCAAACAGACTATCACATTATGAGATTTGTTTGTTATTAAATTGTTTTGATACCAGATTTATTGGTGTAATTAAAAAATCAAGTGGTAATGAAAGAGCCCCCCACTGCTCTTTCATTTCACAAACCAGTATAGTGACCCTTTGATTCCTGAAATGACAAGATACATATGTCATATGCATTCTTACAGCTGTCTCAGCCTCACATGGACAGTTATCTGCGCAGGGCTCCAGTGAGGGCGGGATAGAAACCAGGAAGTTAAGCAGCACTGTGCTCCCAGCAGAGCGGAAGGATGAGGATACGGGGTTTTCCCACTGCCATCTGACTGGACCTGGGGTTCTATAAACTTCGCTCACAGGGCTGCCCTTCACCACCTCGCAGGTGGGCAACCTGAGTTTAGGTTTAGTGGTTCTTGATATTCAGTCCATTTATTCAAACAAGATATACAACTTGCTTTCCAAATTTAAGATTTTAATATTTTATATGAGATGATTTGTTTCATATACATCTTTTCATTAGTTAGAAAAGCAAGTGTTCTACATTGCTAGAACAGACACTGCTGAAGTTAGCCTTCAAATTATGAAACAGAGAGCTGGAGTGGTGGCTCAGTGGTAGAATACTTGCCTGGCATGTATGCGGACCCAGGGTCGAACCCCAGCACCACATACTGTCTCTCTTTGTTTTGTTTTGTTTTTTTTTTTAATAAAATAGAACCCAAATAAGCATTATGTGTTTGACATTACATCCAACTAACCTTTAAACTCTCTTATTCTAATTTGTAAATTCTTCTGGGTTTTTGGTGGTCTAGATAGACATTTCTATCATTGTACATAATTCAGTTTGCTTCTGGAAAGATTTTTCCTGCTGATTTAGCTCTTCAATTGCTATGTTAAATAGAAGTAATATCAGTAATAAACATACTTCTCAGGGGTCCAGAGAAAATGTTTCTTGTGCTTCAATGTGGGGAGCGATGCTTGTCCTTTGTTTTCAGTAAAGACACCTATACCAGGCTAATGTTGCTCCTTTCTTGTCCTAGCTTGCTGGGATTCTTTATTAGGAATGCTTATGGATTTTCTTGTATGCTTTCATTTCACTATTGAGGGAATCATAATACTTTCTTTTTTTCACTTTAATGTGTTAGTATGTGCTATAGCTTGAACACTCGTGTCCCTTGCAGAATTCACAATGGAAGCTAATCCCCAACGCAAGAGTGTTAAGTGTATATAGTCTTTAGGAGTGATTGGGCCATTAGGGATCTTCGTTTTGATGGGATTAGCGCCTTACAAAGGGATTGGTGAGAACTAGGTAGGTCTTTTATCCCTTCCACCTTCCGTCATGAGAGATCAGTGTTCAAGGTGCCATCACGAAGAAAACATTGGGCCTTATCCAGACAACGAACCTGCCAGTGTCTTGAGCTTAGATTTTCTAACCTCCAGAAATGTTAGAAATAAATTTTGATCAATTATTAATTATATTATGCAGTGTGTGATATTTTGTTGTAGCAACAAAAAGGGACCAAGACAATGTATAAAACCTAACTTGGACAAGTTTGCTAAGATTTTGGGAGTTTTACATTGTGTCCATGAGTGAGATTGGCTCATATGGGTTGGAGATGTGGCTCAGGGGTAACGTGCTTGCCCAGCATGCATGAGGTCCTGGGTTTGATCCTCAGTACCGCCAAAAAGAAAACAAACAACTGGCTCATATATTTCACTTACACTATTATTGTGTGGTTTTGCTATAGAGTTAGATTTGCTTCATAGAATTTGGACCCGCTCCAGTAAGGCTTTTGTCCTTACCACACTACTAAAATTTCTTTTATCAAATATGCCAACAGTTTCCATGTTACTAAATTCAATAGTTAATTCTTAACTCTTAATCCTCATTTTACTTAAAAGCAGCATATGGCATGTTTGATTATACTCTCTTCCTTGAAAGATTTTTTTCCCTTGATTTTTGGACAGTACACATTTCTGACTTTACTCCTATTTCTTAGGTAAGTCCTTTTTTGGTTTCCTTTAATGGGTTTTCATCTCCCTGACTCTTAATTTTAGTGTCCAAAGACACTAGATGTCTTCTCTTCCTATCTAAACTGATGGATGAAGGTCAAGGGTGATGATTTCAGACAGGCCCAGGGCCTTGAATGTCATCTAGATACCATCTATATCTCTTTCCTCTGAACTGAACTCTGTATCTAAATGCACACTCAAAATACTCACTTGGATGCTGAATGGCCATCTCAAAGTTAGCTCATCCCAAATTGAACTTCTAATATTCTTCTCCACAAACTAAAGGACACATCATTATCTCTTTTAAGCTTTGCCTTTTCCCTATTGTCCTATTGTATTTTTCTTCTGCAAGATTGGACAGATGTTGGAAAATCTCATACTATACCCTGTGTCTCAATCTTTGCCTTCCACATAGAAATTATTCATTTAGAAAGGAAACAAAGGCTACTTGTTCTATTATTATTTTTTTTACACTGTACTTGGGTCTACTTTAGCTCTCTTGCTGTTTCCTTTGTTATGCA
This sequence comes from Aplodontia rufa, assembly GCA_004027875.1. Lineage (NCBI taxonomy): Eukaryota > Metazoa > Chordata > Mammalia > Rodentia > Aplodontiidae > Aplodontia > Aplodontia rufa. The sequence continues at coordinate 76,673 of PVKS010006056.1, forward strand.
AGTTTTCCATTTTAGTTTTCAGTTATTGTACTTTTCATTTCTAAAAATTTTATTTATTTCTCTTCAAATATATATGTTCAATTTTGTTAGTTTCTTTCTTACATTAAATAATTTTTATATCAAATATTTATTTTGTATTATGTATCTAAAGTTTAACATAAAACCTTTGAGGGTATGAGACTATTGTTTGCTTCTGCTGACTCACACCACTAACCCTGGATTGCTTCTGGGCTTTCTCTGACTTAGACTTTGAATTTATATTTGTAGGCACTTTACCTGTGGGTTTTCTTTTGAGGCCTGGATTAAAGGTATCTTTCTCCAGGGATGATTTTTGTTTGCTTCTATAGGGCACTCAGCAGTACTGACATGAATCCTCTTAAAAACAGGCCATGGTTTGGCAAACTTTCTAAGGGCCAGATAGTACGTACTTTCCCTGACAACCACTCAACTAAGCATCTATAGTTTGTAATCAGCCTTAGAGAATATCTTGAAAAACAGTTGTGGTTGTGTTTCAATAAAACTTTAAACATTATTTACAAAACTAGTCATTTGGTCATGTTTGGCTCATAACCATACTTTGATGACCCCTGTTGTAGATTATTGCTCCCACTCTGCTCCTGGCAACAAGAGGCTTCTTTTGCTTTTTCACTGACCCATCCAATCATTTAAAAGGGCTTAAAATATTTTAATGATCATTTTTAGATATTATATAGCAGAAAATCTTTCATTATTTCTATTCCATGATGGTACCAGAAATAGGAGCTCTGCATTTAAATTTCTACATGCTTAAGGAATTTAGGGCAAGATGTCTCTAGCACATCTGGTCTTTCCTACAAGTCCAATTTCTTTAATACACCATAGCCAGATACCTATTTTTAATAAATAAAGTTTTATTGGCACTTAAACACACCTATCCCTATTTTTTCCCACTGAAAATTTTTCTGTTTGTTTCCCCTATGTGACATACCCTCCTAGTAGACTAAAGTTCTTCAAGAAAAGGCCCTGAACTGCTGTTTTGTCCCATTACTGAATGCTTTTGAACACATTTTCTATCTTTCTGTGTTCCCTTTTTTTCCCAGCAGAAGTATGGTGGATTTCGGCTACTCTTCTACGCCTGATTAAAAACCCTGTGCAGCTCTCCCTTCCAAAGGTTCTATTTGGTCCTAGGTGTTCTCCCCATAATTATGCCCATAATTGCATGTGCCATGCTCCAGTCTCATGTGTGTTTCCCAGACTGCCTCCTTGTTAGGCTATGAGTAACAAAAGGGTAGGAATGAGTTTCCTTTATCTTGAGATCCCCAGTGCCTGGCACATGTTTTCTGTTCAATAAATGTTTTATTTACATATTTGATTTTGAAAATTGAATTAATGATTAAGTAAATGAGTGACTATTTAGGTAATGGGATTTTAAACAATTCTGTTTAAATTGTCATGGTTTTAATCTATCTCAATAATCATTGATCAAATTAGAATCTCCTAAATCTAATCTTGTTTATTATTCTGGGTTAGGCAAACCTATGTTAAGTCTGTAATGAAACACAAGGAGACAGATTACAGCTTGCATCATGCCCAACCAGCAACAGGGAGACCATTTATTGTCTCTAAAATAAAACAAAAGACACAGTGCTTTGTTTCTCTTTTATTGCAACCCATTGCAAGGTCAAAAGATTCACGGAAATATAGAAACTACAAACTGGGTGAATTTTCTTTATCCACTCAAAAAGACATTAAAGACAAAGGACCAGAATTTTCCACTACAGCAATATATTTCATAGGCTTTATTCTGAAAATACTGTTGACATTTTGGAGAGGATAAAAAGCCCTGCATTAAATGTGTTCACATGTATGGATGACATTCTAAGCAAAAAACAAACAAACAACACAAAAGAGACTATATGTCCCAGAAAAATTATTTTAAGCCTCATTTCAAAGCATCTAATGAGAACACATTCAACAACCATCACAGGATCACTTGAGGTGATGCTTTTCCTGGTTGTTTTTTGAGATTAATGCTTTGAGGCTGGCTATGTAATTTCTATAGATTTCTACGAATGTACCAAAGCAGTTTTCCAGGTTATGTTGCATCAGGCTTTTGGATTAGTCAACATTTTAAAGAATAAGTGCAGTCCCCCCATCCCACCCCCACAAGCTAAAGCATGTTATAGTGCTGCACTTTAGATTCAAACAATTTAACATTAAAAAAATCAATTATACACTCTTAAACCATTTGACAATCAAACTGTAACACTCCAAATGTTATTACAACTTTGAACTGAAATTGTACCATCTATATCATAGATGGTTCTCCCGTCTTTTGTCCTTTTTAAAAACTATTTAAAATATAGTGTGACATATATAAAAATTAAACTTTTGCTTATTCACTCAAGCTACTATTACAATACATACTGTCTTATAAATTAGTTTTGGGTTAAAAATCAGTTAAAATTTTATGAAATAAGATTTTTCAGTGGTGAGGAAATGGATATGGAAATGACACAGTTCAATGTGTAAGAAGAAACATAGTTTATTAATGGCAAACATCTTTTTCTTACACAAATTTTACTCCCTTCAAATTAAATTAGTAACCCATTGGCTCTGGGAAAATATTCTTGGTGCTTACTGACTAGATTTTCTTAACTGATTGGGATTAAAACAAAAAATGCCACATCAGAAACATGTTGACATAATCAAAGGAAACAGTTGTTTACAAAAAAGGAGTCATTATAAATACATGAATGACATTCATATATAAGGCTATCTTTTGTTTCTTACAGCTAGTATCACTTTAGCAATATTGGAATTTATAGGAAATGAATCCAAACCTCAGTATATCTGTTAAAGATCAAATAACAGTTATGTCCACATCAGGGAAAAATAAATAGCAAATTCACAAGTCAGGGTTTTGCTTCTAGTTCTACTGAGAAAGATAATCACTCTTTAGCTTTAAAAGGCTCCCTGCTGCCTTGATTATAAATCTAGACACAGAAAAGGTTATTTGAGCCTGAGTCCCTACAATGAATTAATTGTGAAGATGCGTGAAATCAAAACATATATTCATTTACTGATAGGAACTATCTTAACTGAAAGCTGGCAATCTTTAATTAAACAAAAATACTTATTTGTGGCAAGTGTAAACAGAATCTTAAAAACAGATTTTCTAATTTTTCTTTTTAACTCATACGTTAGCTTGCAATAGGTCTTTGCAACAGCATAAAAACTATTAAAAAGTAACATGCACATATCCAAAAAAATGTGTTCTGAAACCCAAAGCAAAACAAAACAAAAAATTCACTTATTAATCGTCTATTAATGTGACTACCCCCAAATCTCAGAAAAATGCTTTCATAATTATCAAAATTAACAAAATAATGAAATGATCTGTAGATTTTTAATAATTGCACACCATTCATTACATTGGTGGCTTCATTGTGGATAATGATAAAATTAGTTTCAAATATCACTAAAATATATCCTGACCAGTTACTATTCACAACATAGAAGCTAACACAATGTTAATGCAAAACCAACTAAAATATTTAGTACTCAACAGAATGCATTTGTAGAATGATGAATAATTAACTTCTGTGGGCTGGCCAGGGGTGTTCAAGTTGTTGCCTCTGTATAAAAAATTTACAAAAGGCTTTATTCTCTCTAGTCTCTAAGTCCCTACCAGATAGCAAGTTGACCACCTGTGGACACACAGAGTTAGGGAGAGCCACAGAGGATGGCATGCCCTTCAGTGGCTGGAGGAAGGCCACTGTCAGGAAATGATTTACAAGGAAGCTGCACTGGAGTGTGTGTATTCACCCATATGTGGGGTATATGGAAGAGAGTAGGTAACTATGTGTATCGTGCTTGGAATTTTGAGGAGTACTGGTTTCCAGGCTCCGATTAGTGCAACATCACTTCCGTTCTGGTTTCACCAGTAGAAGCACACATACTACCCCATCAAAAAAGAAAGTTGTGTTTTCTTAGGCATCTCCAAAAGTGACAGAAATTAAAAACCAGAAAGTAATACATCTAATTCTTCGTCTCTACATTGAAAAAAAGTGTTTTTTTTAATTTTTTAAGAGAAACAAGTCTTTGAAACATAAAAACTAAAAGGGTTGTAGCTTTCATAATCTTCAGCTTTTAAGAAAAAAAGTTAGCCTACCTGGGAACAAATAACAAGTGCGCTTACACTATGTAGTAGGCAAACAAG
>PVKS010006057.1:0-80860 GCA_004027875.1 Aplodontia rufa
TCTATTAACAGGTGGACATCACTGTCCAGAGAAAAATCCTCCTCTCTGCTGTTGAGAAGATGGAAGCTGGTTGCAGTATTCTGGGGAAAGAGTGAGGGAATGAGGCTGGGGTATCTCTCCATCAAGCATGTAGACTTCCATTTCAGCCTCCCGTGCTCACAGTGGCATTCCTCTGTCAAAACCACTCAGGCCACCCGCTCTACCCAGGTTCTGTCCTGACGTGGAAGAGAGCACCAGGCTCTACAGGGTGGGGAAGGGGCTTGGTGGAACAGAACTCAGGAGTGAGGATTCAGCAGACTCTCTGTTTTCATGGTCTTTCAACCCCACTTTCCCAGGTGCTGCACCCTGGTTTCTGGGTCTCTCCGGCCTTCTGTCAAGTAACTCAACGTGCTTCTCCATCCTTTTCCATTACAGTCTTAGCTTTCAGTTTTTTCCGTTGTGCAAAGTAAATGGACATTCATCCATCTGCTTCTTCGCTGCCAAAATTATATTGCTGTCATCACTTGTTTTTTTCCTCTTTATTGTTTTTGAAAAAAATCCCTTAGCTGTGACATCAGTGAGTCTTAGCCGGCAGTAGGGGAAGTGAAAGTGTTTCAAGATTGAGCAGAGGTCATTTCTATTTTCTCTTAGACCCAAGCAGTTCTCCCGTCCTTGCCCTTTCTAAAGGCACAGGGACTCCCTAACCAACAGAGCCCAGACCCCTAATGACTTCTCATTCCAAAGGAGTTCGCCGTGACACTGACACTCTTCTGTAACACTGCTCTTTCTTGCTCTTTTCTGACTCTGAATGCTCATTCCCAGTATTCTTAACTGGATTATTTTTCTGTATTCCCTTTGATATCCTAACTCCAATAATATAAAATAATCACATAACTCAGATTGTATGCTGGACCCCTATACTCAGTAAACACTTTGTATCTAATAATTTATCCTTTGAACAATTTTTTTGGGGGGATACTAGAGATTGAACCCAGGGGCACTCAACCACTGAACCACAACCCTAGCCTTTTTTTATTTTTTGTTTTGAGACAGGATCTTGCTAAGTTGCTTAGGGCCTCTCTAAGTTGTTAAGGCTGGCTTTGAACTTGAAACCCTCCTGCCTCAGCTTCCCAAGCCAATGGAATTATAGCCCTGTGCCCCCACGCCTGGCCCCTTGAATAATTTATGAGATAGCATTTCTTAAATAACTCATTTTATAAATGACGAAACTGAGGCACAAAAAAGCTTAAGTAACTTACCTATGATTTTTACTACTACAGTTTGGCGTGGGGGCACATGTCTGTAACTCCAGATACTGAGAAGGCTAAGGCAGGAGGATCACAAGTTCAAGGCCAGCCTCAGAAACAGTGAGACCTTATCTTAAGGTAAAAAATAAAAAAGATTGAGGGTGTGACTTAGTGGTAAAGTGACCCCAGGTTCAATTTCCAATACTAAAAAAAATAAGTTGTTTTTGTTTTTGTTTTTATGAGGGAGGGTCAGTGAGAGAGAAAGAGAGAAGAGAATCAAATTTGTTTAGTTTTTCATGTGGCTTTCATAACTCAACACTTTGTTATGTATGTGGTGCAGGGGTTCAAACCCATGTCTTCAGGCATGAACTGCTGAGCTACCGCTCCAGCCCAGAAAGAAAGAAACTACTGGACATATAGCTTCTCCAGATGCTGCACCCCTAATCTCTCTCATCTCTTCACGCTTACCTGCATTTTCTCACCTGCTCTAGGGGCTTCATCCATCACATGTACTCAGGAAGCTCTGAATGTTCCTACCTTTTTCCTAAGCTCTAACCTCAATTTCCAAATATTTAGTGGAAGCCTCGTTTGCATGTCCCCTAAGCACTTCAAGATCAAAAGATCCAAGGCCCAACCATGTCATTCTCTCCATTTTCTCTTCTTAAAACAACTTAATCTGCTCTGTTGTATGAATCAGTCAGTGTTGTCACCGTCCACTTCGCCAGAAAAGCTAGAGTAGCCAGTCTGTTCTGACTTTTCCCTCCTCTCTTCCCCACGTGCGTGAGACCTTGTCTTCTGAAGAGAGGTCTGATCCATTTCTTCAACATCGACTTTTGCTAGGTCCTTATTCCCTCTTGGTAACAGCTCCCCTCCTCTGCAGCTAGTCTCAGCTCTAATCTGCCACAGCACCTTAGAGCTGCTTTTCTCCATACCTTCTTAAGATTTGTTCATGCCAGCTGTGGTGGCGCACACCTATACTCCCAGTGACTTGGGAGGCTCAGATAGGAGGATCACATGATTGAGACCAGCCTCATAACTTAGTGAGGCCCTAAGCTACTTAGTGAGACTCTGTTTCAAAATAAGAAATAAAAACAGGCTGGGGCCATAGCTCAGTGGTAAAGAGCCTCTGGGTTCAATCCCTGGTACCAAAAAGAAAGAAAAATTGTTCATTCTGTCTGTTTAGAGTTGACAAGCAGTCTTCATGGGAAAGAAGAGGACTTCACATTACAAAAAAAAACATGGTATCTTATCTCATCGGTATGTTTATAGATCAATAAATATGTACCAGGAGAAACTAAATGCTGTAATGTTCCAAACTATTGGTGAACTAAGACAAAGGAAATTTGAAATTGTAGTAATAAAAATGAATATGCATTCAATAATTATTTATTGAGCACAAACTGCTATGAGCCATCAAACATTCTAGGAATTAGGGCTATGGATTTGCAAATGACAGATAAGGCCCCTGCTACCATGGAATTTATATTCCTGTAAAAAAGACAAATAATACAGAAATAAACACACAAACATAATAACATATCAGATGATGGTGAGTACGATACTGAGAATCAAATGGAGTTGGTTTTTTTTGTTTTTTGTTTTTTGGTACCAAGGATTGAACTCAGAGACACTTAACCACTGAACCATATCTCCAGCCCTTTTTATATTTTTATTTTGAGACAGGGTCTTGCTAAGTTGCTGAGGGCCTGACTAAATTGCTGAGGCTGGCTTTGTACACAAACCTCCTGCCCTCAGTCTCCCAAATTGCTGGGATTATAGGCATGTGCCACCATGTCCAGCCAACAGGATGTTTTAACAGCTAGGTGTGGTGGAGCATGCCTGTAATCCCAGCTGCTCAGGAGGCTGAGAAGAGAGGATTGCAAGTTTGAGGCCAGCCTTGGTAACTTCGAGAGACCCTACTTCAAAAGAAAAATTAAAAAGGACTGGGAGTGTAATTCAGTGGTAAAGTACCTCTGGTTTTGATTCCTGGTACCACAAAAAAAAAAAAAATTAGCCTCAAGTTATTCCTGTGGGTGATTCAGACCTGGGTGACCAAGATGAACCTGAGTGGGTGGCATTAGATGCTAGTCTACCACAACAGTCTCAGGGCTCCCTGGAAGAGCATCAGGAAAGCCTGAGAAATGCTCTGTCCTTCCCTAAGAGGCAACATGTCTAGTGAGGGGAGCCTGGAAGTAGCCAGCCTGGGGCCTCTTGAGGAACTTATTCAGTGGCTTAGGGCATCTCCCCACTCCATGGGCCTTTAACATCCTGTCTACCCCAGCACATGGCTCACTCATTTTCTTGGGTCCTGATTACCTCAAAGTAGTCCTCTGCCATGAAGCCTCTCTCTGTACCTTCCCACATCCCCACACTTAGGACGGCTGCAACTGCAGGACCTGGAGTAAAGAGTTCCTGCTGGTCCTCTGTTCTATCCATCATGAAGCCTCGCCTGGCTAATGGTGGGGTGATCCCCAGGCAGCCAGAGCACGATGGCAGGGGGCAGCTCTAGGAAACCATGTGGCCCCTCAACACTACAGAGTTGACGGCCATCAGCACCCCAGAGAAGCAACCCTAAGATTCAATAGAACACTTCCTCCTTGGAAAGTTTGTAAGTGATTTCTGTCCAGTTGTGGGTGACACTTCTGTAAACCAACAGTTGTAAAACCTAAGAATTCAGGGTCAATTTTTTTAAATATGATGAAGGAAAATAACAAATGACTCTCTCTGTACTTTCTTTCAGGGAGGGGGGCTTGGCACTGAACTCAGGCCCTTACATGTGTCTTTCTCTCATATATATATATATATATATATATATCAATATATAATATTGATAGGATGAAGAGACAAAGAGAGGGAAAGGAGCAGCAGGAAGGAGAGAAGAAAGGTAGAAAAGTAGGAAAAGAAGAGGGGAGACACTCAGGATGTATTTGTTATTCTACAGTGCTTACCTACTTGTGTACCATGTGACACCCTCTGTGGGATGTAAGTCCCACTGATATTTTGTCTATCTGTTTTACTGCTGTATATTATGCACAGTGACTGGTAATTAGAAGGTGCTCAACAAATATTGATGAATTAATTAATTAACTAATCAAATGTCTCTCATACTTAACCTGAATTACGTCAAATGGAGTGGGTCATTTGAAAACAGCTGGAGTCTAAATTGGAGTTGCCTTTCCATTTTAATTGAATTTCAAATTATAGATTGAATTTAAAATTGTTGTCTCTGTGTATGGTTCACTCTGCTGCAGCCAATACCTTTAATCTCTCATTGTATTATTTCAGTTACCCTGAAGATGCTTCCTTATCTTTCTGGGGTCCCTCACATCACTCTAGGTTTTAATCTATGTATTTTAAGTCAGACCACCTTATTTATAGCTTTCCATTTTGAGAAAAAAAATGTCTAGCCAGTTTTGTAAGATGAAGTGACATCATTTTTTAAATTGGCACACAAACCTCTTTGTGGAGTTTCCTGTACTGCTTTGATACCCGTGTACATTTATAATCTGCCAGTCAACTTAAGCATATCTGTCTCCTCTGACATTTATCACTTCTCTGTAGCAAAAGCATTCATAATCCCTTCCTAACCGTTTTGAAATATATAGCACATTATTATTGGTAGTAGTCCGACAGTGCACTACCAGCAGAGCCTCTTACTCCTGCCCAACAGCATCTTGGCATCTGTTGACCAATCTCTTCCCAACCTCCCCTCTCCACTGTTCTCTCCAGCCTCAAGTGAACACTGCTCTGCTCTCAACTTCTACAGGATCAATTTTTTTAGATTATACATATTAATTCCGTTTCTACACCTACCTTTTTCCTTTAATGTCTTTCAGTTCCATTAATGTTTTTAAGAATAAAAGGATTTCATCCTTTTTGTGGCTGAACAGTATTCCATTGTATATTTTCTAAATTTTCTTTATTCATTCATCAGTTACTAGATACTTAGTTGGATTCCATCCCTTGGCTCTTGTGAAAAGTGCTGCAGTAAGCATGGATATACTGATATATGTCTCTTTGATACAGGGATTTCATTTGCTTTTGATACATGCCCAGAAGAAGAATTGCTGGAAAATATGGTTGCTCTATTTTTAATTTTTTGAGGAACTCCATTATTGTTTTCCAAATGCCTGTACTACTACATTTCCCGAACGGTGTGCAAGTACTCCCTTTCTCTATATCCCCATCAGCTCTTGGAGTGAGGTGGTATCTCAATGTAGTTTTAATTTTCATTTCCCTAATATTTGGTGGTATTGTGCATTTTTTTCTTTTACCTGTTGGCTATTTGTGTGTGTGTGTGTGTGTGTGTGTGTGTGTGTGTATTTTGAGAAATGTCTATTTTGTCTATTGCCCATTTTTTTGTTAAATTTTTATTGAGTTTTTCACATGGCTTTCATTGCTCTGACACTTAGCTGTGTACGTGGGTGCTGGGGTTTGAACCCATGTACTTGCGCATGCCGGGCAAGTGCCATAACTGATGAGCCACCGCTTCAGCCCCTGTTGCCCATTTCATTTTTATTTTTTTAAAGGGGGAGGAGAGAGAGAGAGAGAGAGAGAAAGAAAGAATCAATTTTATTTACTTTTTCAACAGGCCTTTATTTCTTTGTATATGTATGTGGTGCTGGAGTTTGAACCAGGTCCTTGTGCATGCCAGGCAAGCACTCCAACCATTGAGCCACTGCTCCAACCCTATCTACTGCCCATTTTTAAAAATTAGGTTATTTCCTCTTTTTTGGGGGGGCTATTGAGTTTTTTGAGTTCTTACATATTCTGAGTATTAGCCTCTTTTCAGATGTATAATTGCAAATATTTTCTCCCAGTCTTCAGGTTGCCTGTTCACTGTTGATTGTTTCCTTTGCTGTGCAAAAGCTTCTTAGTTTGATATGATCACATGCCTATTTTTGCTTTAGTTGTCTGGGTTTTATGTGTCTTGTCCAAAATTTCCTTGCCTTTCCCAATGTCCTCTAGCACTTTCCCCTATGCATTCTTCTAATAATTTCATAGCTTCTGGTCTTACTTTTAAGTCTTTAGTCCATTTTGAGTTGATTTTTGTATATACAGAAAGGAAAGGGTCTAATTTTGTTCATCTGCATATGGCTGTCTAGTTTCCCAGTGCCATTTATTAAAAAGATGGTCCTGAGCTGGAGAGATGGTTCAGCAGTAGAGCACTTGCCTAGCAGGCATGAAGACCAGGGTTTGAACCCCAGCCCCACATACACAACTAAGTAGAGGGGGGAAAAACAGATGAAAAAATGAATAATATTGATTCTTAAGTTGCTTAGGGACATGCTAAATTGCTAAGGCTGACTTTGAACTTGAGATTCTTCTGCCTCAGCCTCCCAAGTCACTGGGATTACAGGCATGTGCCACAGTTCCTGGGTGCTCCCTGAAATTTTAAGTGTTAATTTTGACATTACAAGATCACATTCAAATTTAGTACCTGGAAATGACCAAATTAAATCAGTGAGATATCTAATTAGAAAGTATTAAGAAGTAAATTCAACCTAATTTTCTTTCTTTCTTTCTGTTTATGAAAAGTTTTGCTAATGTGATAATATTTCAGCAAAGATGTCACAGTGGGTTTAGAAGGCAGACACACTATAATGGCCTATAAAGTAGCAAGGGAGTTTCATACAATTAAAATATCACACAGACCTTGGGATTTATTGCATACCCACAAGATCCAGAAAAGAAAATAAATCTGAAATATTAAATCCAGTATTACCTCCTATAATATCTCTGAAAGTAGAACTTTTAATTGCTTCATTCTCTACTAATATATTTTTCAACTTTCTCCGAAATATAGTCCTCTGGAACCCCAAAAAGAATGAAGGGCATAAGGGACCCAAACACTAGGAACATACAAACAGAAAAACTAAAAGACATGAGAGTTTAACTTTGAAGTCACTTAACTCATTTGAACTAATCATCAGAGTTCTGTGTACTGAATACTGTTTATGAGGAATCTATGAATCATAAGGCCGTCAGTAGTGTTAAAAATTAGCAATATATAGCATTATTTCTATAAATTTTTTCTCATAGGCTATATTTATAACAAAAGTAGTTAAAATATTTACTGACTTCTTACACATTCAGGGACGTATGAGTTTGATGGTTCAGTATACACTTAATTGTGCTTACTTATTTGTATAATGAACAAGTAACCCATATCACATCTTTCCAATGTTCAAGGTATTGCAATAATAGCATAAAAGTCTCTGAAGAAAATAACTGGAAATTGCATTAAATACTGCTTTAATTAGTTATAACTGCAATAATAAAACAAATAATATTATATTTTTTCAATGAGCTTTGGTTTGAGAAACTAAAAAGCAGAAATCAATTATAAGATTTGAATCATGTCAAAACTGATAGCTCTTTGAAATCTGGGAAATGCATTAACATAATCTCTCACCTGGAGAAAAGACATTTATTTATTTTGGAAATAAGATGGAACATTGGCTAAGATATGACCCGTTGAAGTCTAAAGCCACCTGAAAAACTAGCCCAAGGAAAGAAGAGAATCAGCAGTACTGGTGGCAGGTAAGAAATAGAGTTTGCATTGGCCTGACCAGCTGCATATTTTATTAAACCACTTCAAATTTTTAAAAAAGTGAAATGCTTTATTGTGTTGTCTCAGAAATGAATCAAAAGGGCATTGGGGATTTAGTTCAGTGGCAGAGCACTTGCCTAGCATGTGCAAAGCCCCAAGTTCGGTCCACAGCCCTAAAAAAAAAGGAATGAATCAAAAGATTAGAGTCTAGAGTCCTGCACAATTTGAAGACATAAAGTAGATGCTGAGTGTGGAATTTCAGAAAGTTGTCCTTGCAGTAAACGGCACCTTGGCTCTGGCAGCAAATCCAAAGGAAGGATGCTCTGGGGAGGAGGTAGGGACACTCTGGGATCAGCCAGTGGGTAGATGGGGGTTCGTCTACCACTGCTCATGCCTCTGTCTTTGTAAATGATCGTCTCGATCACTTGTCCTCTCACACCAGGATCTGTCTGGAGGAGGCTGTGAGGAGCGTCTATCATCTCATTCTGTTCTTGAATATATTTGGAGACTCTCTTCCGAAACTTCTCACAGTGAATTTCCATGCATAAGAAGATGCAAGTGCTCTTAGCCAAACAACCTTAAGATATGATAAGCTCCAGCTTTTCTGCTTCTGCATAAAGATTATTAGAGTTTGAATTGTTTCTTCAAACTCCTGCCTATCGATCCAGTTCACAGGGAACTTGGTCTGGAACTGGCAGCGCGAGCCACTGCGGTAGTTTTCCTGAAAGAATACCTTCCAGGATACCCTCGCCTGCCACGGCCTCCAGGTGAGGACTGTACCTCCCAGCCTCCTCTTCTACCCTGCAGCTGCTTGACACCTCCTTTGCCTTCAAGGTTATTAAAAACAAAAAAATCCCAGATTACAAGAAATGAGGAGGATAGGGATATAACTCAGTGATAGAATTTGTCTAGCATTTGCAGGGTCCTGGGTTCTGTCCTCAGCAACAACAAAACAAAAAAAAGGAAACAAGAAAGGAGGTGACCAAGGGTTGCTCAGGAGATGGCTTTGAAAGGACTGGGTAAAACCCAGCGCTCATACCTGTGAAATCAACAAATGCTTCTCAAGTGCTTAAGGATCTTCATGTGTCTATGCGAGTCCTTTCAGTCTGCCAGCTATCCTTTAAGCATTGTTTGGACTCAACCAGCTTAGTAAACTTGGCCCTCCCAGTCCATCCTAATTCTTGTATATTTTATCGTTCACAGTTCTTTATCTTTTCCTCAGCAGGAGAGATGTCAGTAATTGGACAGAAAAGTAAAAGGATAAACAGTTAATGAGATTGGTATATGTTACCCGAAGTCAGTCATGGATTTCTGCCGAAGTGAACTGCTAAAAACTGAGAAATTCAGAAGGGTATAGGTAATTAGTCTCCTGATGCCCTGCTGATTTGAAACACAAACCTTTGCTTTAATATACAAGAGAAAATAACTGAAGATTAGCTATACAAATACACTAAAAAATAGTTGTGTTCCAATCTCTCAACTCCAGGCCTCTGCATTTGTTCTCTCCATCTAGAATGTTCTCATTATTCCTTAGTTCATGGCTTCACTTCACTCAGGTCTCAGATCAAATGTCATCTCCTCAGAGAGGTCAGACATGACTTCTAGCTAAAAATGCAAACCCCTTCTTCACTCCTCCCTAGACTCACTTCGTTTTTCTTTAGAACACTTAAGTCATCACCCACGACATGATTTGTTTGTAATTCATTGGTCTTCTCCCACCAAAGAGAAAATTCTGGAGAATTATCTTGATGGTGAGCCAAGAGTCCTTGGGACAGTAGTTTCTCAAATGTCTGTTGACTGAATCAAAATCACAAAAGTTCTAAGGATATTGCTTTCTGCCTAAACACAAAATGACCTTTTTATTAAATTTAGAAAGTGAAAATTCTCTGATTTAAAAGAAAAAAAAACCTCTCAGTAAAGGCTGAAAAGAAAGCATCAAAACCTTTAAATCTCTAAGTTAAAATCTAGATCTTTCATAAAAAGACATCTTCAAATTCCACCTAACACTGACATCACATCACCCGTGAGAGAGGGGACATCTTAATTATCATCAAATTACCAAACTCAGTCAGTTCATGCAAGAAATCAGTCATTCTTGCTGTTTGCCATTTCATAGAGAAAACAACTGGTTGCTTGGTTACATTTTTCACCACTGATAGGCTTCAGGTACATCAGTGCTGAATTTCATGGGAAAACCCAGTGGCTCAACGTTGGCTTTCTTAGACTTTTCAGTTCTCCCTCATGTCTTATTTTTCCGTGCTTCAGTGTTATATATTACTGAAATATACAAATATTCAGCACTGCAGAAAATGCTAAAAGTAAGGACCTAACATTCTTGTTCTTAACATGTTCCCAGTGTGGTAAAGACAGCTGAGGAATACACAGATGTGTGCCCTCCAGCCTAGTGCTAGTGCAGTCAGCCTGTGGCTCAGGTTCCACACCCAAGCTGGCACTCTCAGGTCACAAGTTCTAAGAGTGTTCCTTTCTGCAGAGACTGCTGAGAGAGAATGGGGTGCCTAAACCTGAGCCCTCTGAGACGTGGCTTCAATCTTTGAAACCTTATGTGGATAGATATGAAGCTGGAAAAACGAATTTCAAAGCTGCAAGCAGTTTTCTGGAGACTCTGACACTTGAATGTGTCTTTGAATCAGATTATTTTGTTCTTTTGGAAAAGTCATCTAAATGGCCTTTCAGTTATGCAATTAAAAAATAAAATCCAAATCAAGAAAGATCATTTTTGAGAAGCGAGTAGCTTTAAAAAGTCAATTGCTTTTGCCAGCTCTAACAAATGGAGTACCTAATATCTACAGCTGAATATCTCACACAGCTCATACTCAGTTTAACTGGTCTGGAACGCATGGTATCTCCTTCCACAAACCTCTGTGCTTTGCAGCCACCTGTTGTCCCCTCCTATCTTACAGTTCTCTAGAAATGATGTCATTAGACACCCTGGATCATCCTTGATTGTCCTATACCAGAAAGGCCAACCCCTTAGCAAGTTCTGTCAATTCTATCACCAATGCACATCTCACATCAGTCCGTATGTCTCTTCTTCCATTGTCAATCTGGGTCCAGCCCATTTTAATTTCTCAACAAAATCCTGCAGTAGCGCCCCCACCCCCTATCCATTCCTGTTCATCTCTAGTCCATTCTCCACTCCAGAGCCAGAAGCCCCCCCCCACCCCCGCTCCTCTTTAACTTGGTAATTCTACTTTATAAATCGATAGATTTTTTATTCTTTTTTTTTCAGGGGGTACCACGGATTGAACCCAGGAGAACTTAACCACTGAATCTCATCCCTGGCCCATTTGTACTTTTTGTTTTGAGACAGTGTCTCACTAAGTTGCTCAGGGCCTCACTAAATTGCTAAGGCTGGCTTTGAACTTGTGATCCTCCTGTTCTAGCCTCCCAAGTCGCTGGGATTACAAGTGTGTGCCACCACACTGGACAAATTAATAGACTGTTTTGGTTTAACTTCTACTGATTTTTTGATTTCTAAATTTTTAAGAGACTTTTTAAAAGAGCAGTTTTAAATAAATACTAAAGTTGAGCAATAAGCACACAGAGTTCCCATATACATCTCCTTCCTCACATATGCACCGTCCACCATATTATCAACAGATAAGCACCAGAGTGGTACATTGTTATAATCAATGAGCCCACTTGGACAGACATTATCACCCAAAGTACACAGTTCACACTAGGACTCACTCCTCAGTGTTATATGTTCTATGGATTCTGAGAAACATAATGACATGCATTATGTAGCTTTGTATAAATAGTTTCACTGCTCTAGAAATCCTCTCTGCTCTGCCTGTTCATCCCTCCCTGCCTTCTAACCCTTGGCAGCCAATGGTCTTTTTACTGTCTCCAGTTTTTTCCTTTTCCATATGTCCTATAATCAGAGTCAAATAGTTAAGTAGCTTTTTTCAGATTAATTACTTTTACTTAGTAATGTATGTGTTTAAAGTTCATCCATGACTATTCATGGATTAACAGCTCCTTTACTTTTAGCACTGAATAATATTCCATTATTTGGATGTGTCACAGTTTACCATCCATTCATCTGCTGAAGGACATCTTGGTTACTTCCAAGTGTTGGTAATGATGAATGAAGCTGCTACACACACCCTTTTGTGGGTTTTTGTTCCTTCAGTTCACTTAGGGAAATTCCATGAATCGTGACTGCTTGGTGGTATGGTAAAAACATATTTAGTGTTTGTAAGAAACTAACGAACTGCCTCCCAAAAGGGCTGTATCCTTTTTCATTCCCACCAGCAGTGAACAGGTCTTGCTGTTCCTTCACATCCTTGCCGGCTTTTGTTGTTCTGGATTTTGGCCATTCTGATAGGCATGTAGTGATAGCTCATAGTTGTTTTAGTTTGCAATTCCCTGATGACTTTCCATGTCAAAAGCCTTTTAAAATGCTCACTTGACACTTGCAGATCTTCTTTGATGATGTATTTGTTAAGATCTTTTGCCCATCTTTTAAGTTGTTTGTTTATTTTTGTTGTTGAGTTTTAGGAGTTCTTTGTATATTTCAGATAATAATCCTTTGTGTGTCTTCTGCAAACACCAGGAGAAAATATTTGCCCATCTTTTCATACTCTTGACATTGTTTCCACAGAGTAATTTTTTTTAATTTTAAGAAACCCAGCTTATCAATTTTTGTGCATGATAGTTATACATAGTGGGGTTCATCGTGACAGATTCATCATGCATATAGCATAGTTTTCTCCTTTTCAGTCCTCAGTGCTACCCAATTCCCTGCCCTCTTCCCTGCCCTGATCCTCTACTCTACTCATTGGTTTTGCCTTTGGTGCTGTATCTAAAAAATGTTGTCATAACTAAGGTCACATTATGTTTCAGGAGTTTTATATTTTTGTGTTTAATATTTAGATCTATGATCCATTCAAAGATAACTTTTGTAAAAGGAAGAAGACCTGTGTCTACACTCATTGTTTGCTTCTTTGTTTTTCGCATGTGCATCTGGTGGTTACATCCCCATCTGGTGAAGAATCTTTGCTCCATCGCAGAGCCTTGGCTCCTATTTGTTTGCTTATTTATTTGTCTATTCCTTTATTTGTTTATTTATTGCCATGTCGGGGATTAAACCCAGGGCCTCCCACATACTTGCAAGGATTCTACCATTGAGTCACATTCCTGGCCCCTGGTCTTTGGTCCTTGGTGCAAGGTCGGTTGAATGTATTTATGTGGGTCCATTTCTGGGCTCTCTCCTATTCCATTCATCTATTTTTTTTTAAGAGAGAGAGGGACAGAGAGGGAGAGAGAAAGAGAGAATCAATTTTATTTATTTATTCTTTGCCCTGACACTTTGTTGCGTATGTGGTTCTGGGATTGGAACTTACGTTCTCACGCATGCCAGGCAAGCTCTGTAACTGCTGAGCCACTGCTCCAGCCCTCCATTGATCTATTATCACTTTTATTTTCTTTTGGTACCTGGGATTAAGCCCAGGGGTGCTCAATCACTGAGCCACATCCCCAGCCCCTTTTACTTTTTTTTTCTGCCACAGGGTCTTGCTAAGTTGCTCAGGGCCTCCCTAAGTTTCTGAGTCTGATTTTTTTTGAACTGGCAATCCTCCTACCGCAGCCTCCTGAGTAGCAGAGATGACAGACGTGTGCTACCACGCCCCACACCAATATCACCATCTTGATTACTCTCTGTTTAAATCTTGACGTTGCCTAGTTTCAATCCTCTGATGGAGGAACTTTTACTTCCTAAATTTATCTTACTTATTTACTTATTTTTTGCAGTATTGGGAATTGAGCTCAGGGACTCATGTTAAGCACACACTCTAGTCTACTGAGCTACATATCCCACCCTCTTATAAAAAATAATTATTTTGAGACAGGTCCTCACTGAGTTGCCAGCACTGGCCTCGAACTTGTGATCCTTCTGGCATCAAACTTCCAAGTTAGCTGACTTGCAGATATGTGCCACCATGCCCAGTCATAAAGAGCTTTCAAATACAAAAAAGCTTGTGTTTTAAAATAAAAAATCCTTTAAAGGCTTTTTCTTGCCCTAAGACCAAAGTCCACAATATTTAGCAAGGCCTGAAAGACTCTCTGCGACCTCTACTTTTCTGTCTCTGGCTCCTCCGCCTCCGCATTTCTGATTCCCCAGGCAGAGGGGACTTCTGTTGCTCCTCTAAATGCCCGTGCTCTGTGCTCCTCAAGGCCTTTGCACGTGCTGTTCTGTAGCAGGGAATATTTTTGCCAACCCTGTCCTCCGTGCCGTCCCTCCAACTCTTCCCACTGTCCCTGCAGCAGGTTAGCTCCTTTCTTATTCTTTGGGCATTAGCTTGAACACCCTGCTCATGTGGGCAGGGTGGCTTCCAGGACCCTCCTGATTAGGCCAAGTCCCCACATTGCATTCTGCATTTCGCCCGATTCTTCTTTTGTAGCACTTATCCAATCCTAGTTCATCCTTTCTGTAGCTGTTTTGCATATAGATGTCACTACTAGACTAAAAGCTCCACGAGGCCCAGAGACATTGTCATCAAGTTGATAGCAGTTTCCCTGGCACAATTTGTGGCACATGGCTAGGTATAGATAAATACCCATCAAAGGAGAGAGTGATTGAAACCTCTCCCCCACAGCTGCACAATCACATACATATTTGAGCAATAGAAGTATGATGCAAACTAAATCTGTCATTCTTTTCAATACTGGACTTCATTCACAAGAGAATTTATATATTAAGAGTCATTTGAGGGACTGGAGCGGTGACTTAGCAGCTACAATGCTTGTCTGGCATGTGTGAGGACATGGGTTCAAACCCTAGCACCAGGTACACAACAAAGTGTCAGAGCAATGAAAGTCACAAGAAAAACTAAAGATGATTTTCTCTCTCTCTCTCTTAAAAAATAAAAAGAGTCATTTTATATATATGACTAGGAATTAGGTAACATAAAAAGACATTTTATGTAGTTTTCTTGCCTATAAAATAACTACAACTGTAACAAAAAAAGTCATAATATCCTTTTATTCTTCTCTGAAGCAGGTGTTCTGCAGAGAAGAATATTATTCCCCAAATAATCCTATCTTTAGACATTTCAGGAGCCTTAGGAAAAAAAAATCAATGAAGCACCCACTGTCCTGACTTTTGCTACTTTCCTGTGGAGCAAGCTTCACCTGATGCTTAGGGAGTATTTGTGCCTATGGAGACAGAAAAGGAAACTGTCATGGAGAGTGATTTTCTTTACTCTGGCTCTGCTTTATTCTCCAATACTATTTGCATTTGTGATAGACGATTCCTCAACAAGTTAACTAATTTGGGGAATGTGGGCACCACTGGCTCTCACTTTTAATAAGGATTAAACCTAATTTGGTATAGAAAATGCAGTTTTCAAGGAAACCTTTAGTTTTATTAAATACTGTAAACAACTTTTTGGTCTACGAACTTGAGCCAGGCACAGTAACACTTGTCTGTAATCTCAGAGGCTTGGGAGGCTGAGGCAGGATTGGAAGTTCAAAGCCTCAGAAACTTAGTGAGACCCTGTCTTAAAATAAAAGATATGAAGGGCTGGGGATGTAGTTCAATGGTAAAGCACCTCTAAATTTAATCTCTGGTGCAAAAAAAAAATTAAAAAAGATCTATGAACTTGAAAAGGTTAGGACTCAGCCAGAATCTAGTTCCACTGAGGTTCCACCGAGGCTCAAGTCTTGTGAGAATTCTGAAAATACTAAGAATATGGTCCAATAGGACAAATTAGTTTTTGTTGATCTTACTGGGAACTGAACCCAAGGGCATTGCCACTGGGAGAGCTATATCTCCCACTGCTTTTTATTTTTATTTTGAGAAAGAGTTTTGCTATTTGTTCAGTCTGGCCTCAAACTTAACCATCTTCCTGCCTCAGCCTCCCAAGTTGCTAGGATTACTGTGCTTGGCAGTAGATATTCTTTTTTTCTTTCTTTTCTTTCCTTACTTATTTATTTATTTTTTTATTGTAACTCAGAAGGTCTTTACCACCGAGTCACACTCCTGACCCTTTTTTTTTTGACAAGATTTCGCTCAGTTACTAAGACTGATCTTGAAATTGCAATCCTCCTGCTTCAACTTCCCAAGTCACTGAAATTATAGGCATGCATCACCATGCCTGACAGTACATATTCTTTCTTTCTTCCTTTTTTAAAGAAAGATGGACAATGAGAGAGAAAAAGAGTATCAATTTTATTTTATTTTTCATGTGTCTTTTGTTGCTCCGACACTTTGTTGTGTATGTGGTGCTGGGGTTCGAACCTGTATCTTGCATGCCAGGCAAGCGCCATAATAGCTGAACCATTGCTCCAGCCCCAGTACATATTCTTTTTAAATGTTATCTTTAATAAGAAAATATTATGCTAATTTTTTGACTTGGTAACATTCTAAATAGCTTCTAATCATTTTTCTATAACTTGGGGGCAGAGATGAATTGGCTTTTACTAAAATAGTTCATTTATTCATTCATCAAATATTTATTTAAAACCAAACTGCAAGGTACCTAGGATACATCAGTGAGCAAAACAGAAAGATCTCTGACCTTATGGGAAATTTATTTTACTAGGAGAGATATCCAATTAACCATGAATATAATAAGGAGCAAATTACATCATATTAATCCACTTGAAATATTCCTTGAGCACATACTAGAAGCCCAGAGTAAACATAACAGGCAAAAATCTCTACCCTTCTGCAGTCTACTCTCTAGCAGGAGAAGATGGACAATGAACAAAATGAATTAGTAAGTTATATCACATGCCATTTAACACATGAGTTCTTCTGGGGGAAACTGCAATAGATGAAACCCATAGTAGCTTATCTATGCGTTAGCATTACCCCTGGTTAACAAAGTTTATACACATTGAGTGCTACAGTTTTGACAATGTTTCCCCCTCATCTGTATCCTGTATCGCAATATACTTCTAATAAATGTGGAGAAAAAAGAGTGAGAGGGAGAGAGAAAGAGAAAATTAAAAAAAAAATGCATACTTAGGCATAATGACTGAAGTTATACATATGGGTTAAATTTTAGTAATGATTTTATTTCATTCAAGGAGTAATCAAGGCATTTTCTATTAAATACATTTGTCAAATTAAAAAAAAAAGAAGTAATCAACCTAAATCTGAAATGGTGGAAGTGGTTGAAATATATTTTCTTTCCTTCCAAAAGTTTCAAAGGTTCTGCATACTCAGAGAACAAAAACAATACACTTTTAAAAGAAATCTCTTTTTTTAGAGATAGTAAGTATATTCACTAGGTTGTTGATCCGTTTGTTCTAAAAGTATCAATGAAAGGCCCTTTTGGTGCAGAAGTGATGCACCAAATGATAATGACACAATTCCTTCTCTTGTTGGCAAATGTTTTCTACTTGCCTAAGAATTTCTTGACAAAGAAACAGGTCTGAAAAAGCATGCATCATCTGCATAAAACCTACTTTTTTTTAACCTACTTTTTTTTTAACCTACTTTTTAAAGACTGGTTTTTGTGTTTGTTTTGTCATTCCCAAGTTTCCTGAAATCCAAAAATTGTTTATGAGTGGCAGAGAGGAGAAAGGGTAATTGTCTTCATTTGCCGTCCATGCTATCTCATTTTCATTGAAGAAAGGAAAAACTTGCTGTGTACCTCTCACCTCCACCACTCCTTCTCCAAATGTGTTAACTGAGCCCTGCAGAGAGGAGTCAGGAAAAGCATTTCCCACCTGCACACTCCTCAGAGCAATCCAGGGGAAGAAAGTGTAGTTTTCACAAGGATTTTTTTTTTCTTTTTTGAGACCTCACTAAATTGCTTAGGGAGGGCCTTGCTAAATTGCTGAGGCTGGCTTTGAGCTTGTGATCCTCCTGCTTCAGCCACTGCTCCTGGCTAGTTTTTACTAGCTGGTTTTAAGAGAGAGGGATAGAGTGAGAGGGAAAGAGAGAATCAATTTTATTTAGTTTTTCATGTGGCTTTCATTGCTCTAACACTTCATTGTGTACGTATTGCTGGGGTTCAAATCTGTGTCCTTGTGCATGTCAGGCAAGTGCTGGAACCACTGAGCCACTACAGTACTCCAGCCCCTATAAGAATTTTTAAGAACCACTTATTATGGCCTCTTTTCAACCTTAGATTCATGTAATGTTCTTCAATGTCCCAATGTCCAAATTGTGAAAATTATTTTAGTAAAGAAAATGTGTCATATCTAATATCCTAGCTATATTTCATAAAATGCTCCAATGAATTTTGTGATAGAATCTTCTTTCTGTCAGTCCGGAATCTTTTCCCGTTTCTCCTGGTCCTAGCACCTCACACTCCTCTGGCAAAGCACCCCTCTCTATTCCACACAGCAGGACTGCCAATTCAAGTAAACCAACTCTTTTGGCCAAGAGGTATGCCTGGGACCTCAGCCAGGCCAGGCTAATTCTTCTGGGATTTGAATCTTGAGAAGGGTGACTCAAGGTCAAAAAGTACTTGCAGCCAAGGTTTTCTGATAGGAGAGTCTTGAGGAGATCATCCATTAGTTCCTGCTATCTAGATACCCAAGTTTGACTGAGCTACCCCATATTGCCTTCCAATAAAATTCCCTGTTATTTAAATTAGCCTAAATGGCTTTTGTTGCTTGCACACAAAGAATCCTAATATGCGTACCCACAGATAGGCTGAAATATGTAGATAAGTATTAGACATACATATGTGCGTATATGTATATTTATGTGTGTGTATGTGTGTGTGCTGAAAATAGCAAACATGATTATTCATTTTCTTTCTCTTTAAGAACCATCTGGAAGTTCATACCTCAGCATACAAAGGCATAGTATACCATATTTTTCTTAATGTAGTGCGAAAAAGTTTATAAAGGACCTTTTTTTTTTTTTCAAAGAGAGAGGGCCAATGAGAAAGAATGAGAAAGGGAATCAATTTTATTTAATTTTTCATGTGGCTTTCATTTCGCCAACACTTCATTGTGTACGTGGTCCTGGGATTCAAACCCACATCCTCAAGCATGCCAAGCAAGTGCCATAACTGCTGAGCCACTGTTCCACCCCCAAAGTCCATTATTCTTTTTTTTTTTTTTTTTAAAGAGAGGGACAGTGAGAGAGAGACAGACAGAAAAAAAATCAATTTTTTGTTTAGTTTTCCATGTGTCTTTGGTTGCTTCAACACTTTGTTGTGTACATGGGTGCTGGGGTTTAAACTCACATACTCACTCATGCCAGGCAAGTGCTGTAACCATTGAGCCACCGCTCCAGCCCCACTAAAGTCCATTATTCTTAAGAAACAATTAGAAGTAGATCAAGACTTTTTTATGAAAAACTGCTAATGTTCAAATCAATTTTACAGCAAATATCAACTCCTACCACCAAAATGAGATATTAATAGAAATAAAATGAGTCACTGTAATAGCTATGTGTAGGAGCAACTGTCATAGTCTCTTCAGTAAAAAACTGTACGTGTATGTGTGTATGAATAGGTACTCATGTCCATTTAGATCGATATAAAACCAATGACTTTATTTTATATATTAGTACCTCAACACTGGAGAGGTTTAATTTTAACTGGAAACCTTTCTGATAACTGTTTAATGTTCTGACTTTTTTTCTTATTAACAGAGAGGAAGAAAACCCAGATCCAGGTATACTTTATTCAATATAACCTTTTTTAAAAAATTATTTTTATTGGTGCATTTTAGTTTTACATAACATTGGGATTAGTTGTCACATATTCCTAGATACACATAACTCAGCAATACAATTTATTCGATACCCCCGATATCCTTCCACCTCCCTCCTCCCGTCCCCTGATCCCTTGCCTTTCTTCTGGGTACTGTATTGTTCCTAAAAAACCCAAATACAGTGACATAATTCTTATACCTATGAAGAACATTTTTTATATATGTGGCTATAGTATATACAGTGACATTTATAAATGTTGGAACTAAGATAAAGCAAGGTTCCTTCTAAGCAGTTTTTTTTTTTTTAAGAAAGAGGGGACAGTGAGAAAGAGAGAGAGAGAGAAGCAAATTTTATTTAGTTTTTCATGTAACTTTCATTCCTCAGACACTTCGTTGTATACGTGATGCTGGGGTTTGAACTCGTGTACTCGCACATGCCAGGCAAGCGCTATAACTATGGCCGCTCCAGGCCCTATTCAACATAACCTTGATCACTGACTTCTGATTTTTTTATTTCTAAGTTAGTAAAGTATTTAGACATAAGCAAAAGGTTTTGTAAACTTCAAAATATAGTATTGGTGGTAAAAATATGACTAAATAATAGATAATTTTAATTTGATGACCCATATTTTTAGAAAAAGTGCACGATAGCTTTGAAACTCTTTTGCATACTGTACCAGTCATGTTCTGAGCAAGAAATGTAGTTCTCTCAGAGGGTTCAACGAAGAGGGTCTAGCAAAGGGGCTACTTACAGAGGTTGTGGGAAGTTCAAAGAGCAAGCAAACGATGTTGAGTCACCTAAAGGACAAGGGGTGGAAGCAGAGCTTCTCAGAGCCAAACCAGAAGCCAGAGCCAAGGAAGAGGGCCCATCCAGCTGCTTCCAAGGACACGGCCCAAATGCAGGGAGAGGGCAGAATTATTTTACTACCTCTGATCCGCTGCTAAGTCAAGCAGAGGGCAGATGGCAAAGGCGTCCTGGCAATGCAGCTCATAGGAGGCAGCAAATTCTTAGAGGACAGAGAGCAGTGTGTGCATGAACCTGAGACCCAGTGAATAACCAGCCACTCACATTAACCCAGAGTACAACAGACTCAGAAAGACTAAATGCCTGATTAAATTTACACAGCTCATGATCTCTGATTGGGGACTTAAATTACCATTTTCCAGACTCTCCAAAGTCAGTCCTTTCCCCAATGTGCTTTGTTAATGTCTTAGCTGTTGATGACTGAGGGACACTGCTATGTGTTGCTTGCGCCGAGGGTAATCATTTCTTTCAAACTGAGCCGACTGATTAGGGATTCCTCTGGAGGTTCTTTGCTGTGTCTGCCAGGGGGATTTGGTCCATCAGGTAGATTCTCTAGTGAACCAGGTGAACAGAGTGATGAGGACTGTCTTTTCCTGGTGAGGTCACTAGATACATTGAAAACCATTGGAGCATAGGAAGGAATAAGGTGGCAAAGAGAAGGACCCTGATGTCAGAGAGGCAGCACAGTGTGTACAAGAGCCTGGCCAAAAATGTCAGCAAGTCTGAGTTTGAATCCTCTCTCTCTCTCTCTCTCTCATCACTTTGGTGGGAGATACCAATGTCATAGGATTGGTACAAGGATTAAAACAATGTTTGCAGAGCTTAGCATCGTGGCTCTAATTAACAATAATAGCTATGATTTAGTGGACTCTTCTTAGGCCATTACTTTCCATGCAAGGGACTTAAGGTAGAACGCAGTACCCCTCATTCCACAAATATGGAGACTGAGTCTTAGGGAATGATTTGCCTAAGATCACACAGACAATGTCAGTGCTGAGACATGAATTTAAAATCAGGTGCTTCTACTCCTTTACACCGTTCCAGGCAAGATGAGGTTCCAGCAGTTTTGCTGGTGGGGGCTCACATCCGAAACTATAAAAACATGCCTAAGCACACATTTTCTTGAACTTTCCCAGGTTGGTGTAATGGACACAAGTTATGCACCCTTTTCTGGTTATTCCGTTCACCAGGTTGCTGAGTCCCTCGTTAACATTTCAGACCCAGCCTCAGCAATGTTACTGTTTTTTAAATAAAACCTGGTGTGCCCTTGAAGAATATGCCTTTCACCATGGGGTAATTGGTTTGGAATCCCAATGCCTTTTTTTATCATCACGTGGAGCTGATTTGTGAGGAGCACGGCTTTGATGCTTGAGGCTTGGCTTTGTGCCAGGAAGTCATTGTTAGGGATTCTGGCTGTTTGATGTTAAGATGCAATCTGCGGAGGAGCTGACTAGGCCTATTAATAGGAATTCAAAAGCCGTGTCACAAGCTTCACGAGGAGGGCCTGGACCGGGAGGCCTGAACAGCGATTCTGATAGAGCCAGGAGGCATCATTGGACAGGACAGTGTGCCCTTGACACCACCTTGGGACTTGTGGAGGTGTCTGAAGCATGCCAGCAGCTCCTCTCCACACTATCCTCACTTGAGCCACTATTTCGAGCACATGATATGCCCCAGTGAGGTGCCTGTCTTTCCCACAGGGTAGAGCTCCTCAGAGCAGGGATTATGTCATCCGTGTAGAAGGCATTCATTGACTGCCTCTTTCTG
This sequence comes from Aplodontia rufa, assembly GCA_004027875.1. Lineage (NCBI taxonomy): Eukaryota > Metazoa > Chordata > Mammalia > Rodentia > Aplodontiidae > Aplodontia > Aplodontia rufa. The sequence continues at coordinate 22,001 of PVKS010006057.1, forward strand.
CTGCCAGGCATTGCAGACGGAGCCAGGAGCCGTATTCTTCTTTGTGCCCAGCACCTTGTAAAGGGGCTAGCACATGGCAGAAGTTCAGTAAGTGTTGTAGGTAAAATATTATTCACCAAGGAGGCTAAACACAAACACTGCTTTCACTTGAATAATGAACACATTTTGAATGTTGTATTTTCTCAAGATTGGTGGCAATACCCAAGTCTTTTGTATTAGGAAAATTAACTAGTGGCAAATATGATAGAAATTTAAAATATTTATTTTGATTATGTGGTTAAAGGTTAGAATATTCCAATTGATCAGACTTTTTTGGGTGTTGGAGAGTTAAGCCCATATTTGGTACTATCAGTTAAAATGAATAAACTGAATATCCAAATAAAACATAAATCATTTCTTGATGATCAAAAGGCAACATGGCCCTCACGACCATCATTAGGGAACCATTTATCATTGGATGGGCCCTAGCTGCATGCATGGTTAAGGCCTATATTAATAAATGCTTACTCTATTATCATGATTTATTTTTTATACAAAATTAACGATACATAATTATGATAAGACCCTCAGGCTACAGCAAATTGTTTCAAAAATTATTTTATTTTTTAAATATATTTTATTAAGGAATTGAGTTATTATACCTCAAAAATTATTTTAAAGAAGCAAAATTGTATCAACCTTAAGTTGTTTGTGAGAGCTACAGAAACTAAATTAAACATAAAGGAATTCATTTGAAAGATAACAGATAGATCTCAGAAGTGAAGGCTGGAAGTCCAGGCTCAGGAATCAATGGCAGGAACCAAGGGAGGTTAGGCTGCAGGAAACAGCCAAGCACCTGTGTGGCTCTACTGCCACTGGACCCTCACTGCCACTGCCTTACCAAAAGGATCTCTACGACAGGGAGTGGGAGTCCACAGAGGCAGATGAGACCACAGATCTAGATGCCAGGGCAAGAGAGGAGAAGGAGGATTTCGCCCCTTTAACTTCTGCCTCTCACAAGCCTTGTCCATTTGCAGAGTCAAAAAAAAAAAAAAAAAAAAGGACTATGGTCATTACTTAGATTGAGAGATTTTAAAAATAAATGCAAACTATATTGTTTGTTATAATACCTTGTGGTGCAATAAATAAATAAATGTATGAAATATATGCAATAGAATAAAAATAAGAAGACAGTAAGTGCAACGAGTAATGCCTCCCACCTCTCACCAAATTTTCCACTTTCTAATCTCCAAAACCTCTGGATATGATGCTTTCAAGGCTCAGGGATTTTGAACGCATGATAGGTCAAGCTCTTGAGACAGGAAGAGTAAACTGGATTATCTGGGTGGATCCTATGTACTCACAGGGGTCCTGATAAGAGGGAGGAGGAAGGATCAAAGTCACCGAAGAATGTATAATGGCCGAAGCAAGAGGTTGGACTGATTCTAAAACTTTTCATCAGCCACCGAAATCGAGCAGCCTCTGGAAGCAGGAAAAGGAGGAAACAGATTCCTCTCTTAAAGAGGAACCAGTCCTGCCACCTTGGTCCTAGTCCCACAAAACGTAGTTTGAGACTTCGGACCCACAGAATTATGAAACTATATTGGATTATCTTAAGCTACTAAATTTATAGTAATTACAAACAGCAACTGCAGGAAGCTAATACAAATGATGAAAGAGAAAGCTTACTCATTTAAATTCTCTAGTGAAAAACAGAATTCCAGATGAAGAGGAGATTCCAGAAAATGCGAGACAGAATAAAAGGCACTTCATGTGCATTAGCTGCATTGCAATTCTTCAGTAGTCAGTTCAGCAAAGGCTTCCTTCATTCTCAAATTCTTTGATCATGGGATCAACAGGGTGATATTTTGGATATAACTCCATAAGCCCAGATATTCCTGTGAGCTAGCTACATGACTACCAAGCACGTTTCTATTACCAAATACAACATAAAGGCAAAAATAACGAAGATATACTAGTTTCTGTGTGTAATTTTAACCTGGTTTTGATGATCTCTCTAATGTCAATGAAACTTCTTTTGTGGTGGATAGGACTAGAGAATGTATTAGCTTTTGTAGGAGAAACAAAGTTAAGAAGAATAAATATTTAGACTTTATATATATGTATATACACACACACACACACACACACATATATATATATATATATATATATATATATATATATTTTTTTTTTTTTTTTTAAGAGAGAGGGACAGTGCGAGGAATGGGAGAGAGAAAAAAATCAATTGTTTGTTTTTTCATCTGGTCTTTGTTTCTCTGACACTTAGTTGTATATGTGGTGCTGGGGTTCAAACCAGGGTCCTCATGCTGCCAGCCAAGAGCAGTAATCACTGAGCCACCACTCCAGTCCCTAACAAGCTGTTTTGAAAAAAGACTTCCAGAAAAAAAATTTTTTTTTTCTGTTTCTTCTCTCTTGGCAATCATTAAAAATTATTTCTACCAAAAAATTGCTAGTCGCTTTAAGATATGCAACCTCCTTCCTCCTATCTATTTCCCCACTCAATGGAACCTATCATATTGATTTTTTTTTTATAAAAAGCACTCTTTCAAAGCCATGTGGGTCAATGAAGTAAAACATATCTCTATATGCCAGTTTCCTCCCCTTATTTAGCTGTGTGCCATTGTTAGCTGCAAGGACTTCCAAATAGTCTTTTACTACCTATGAGAGTTAAGAGTAAACACTTGGACTAGCTGGGTAGCTCAGTTGTAGAGCTCATGGTTAGCATGCATGAGGCCTTGGGTTCAATCCTAGCAACAAAAATAAAATAAAATAAGCACTTTAATACTTAAAAAAATCCTCTACTTGCAGTTAAATGGGAATACATTAAAAACAAAATAAATATAATATAGTATTCTGTTATTGTCATATAAAGGCAAGAACAGCATTAACAGTGATATAGTTGTATTAAAGAAAAACAATATTTAGTACTTTTTTTTTTTTAAAGAGAGGGGGACAGTGAGAGAGACAGAGAAAGAGAGAAACAACTTTATTTAGTTTTTCACATGGCCTTTGTTGCTCCAACACTTAGTTGTGTACGTGGTGCTGGGGTTTGAACCCGGGTCCTCGTGCTTGCCAGGCAAGCGCCGAAACCACTGAGCCACCACTCCAGCCCCAACATTTAGTACTTTTGAATGAAAGAGAACAAGTTGATAGGAAATGTTTTTTATTTTACAATAAGTAACTTGGTTTTGTGTAAGAACCCTGTTTTCCTTTCCATGACGGATAGGAGAGAAGGATCAGTTCATTGAGTGGAATAGTTCCATATTCTTTTCTTTCAGGAAAAAAAAAATGAAAACCTAATTCAAAGTGCAAAAAATTTTAAGTTATAGTTGATTGACTAAGTCACATAAAACTTAGAATTACGTAGTTGTTTTAAAGAGTTAATGTCTAGTGTTTGTTTTGCTCCCCAAATTGTAACCTTTTAAAAAGCACCTAGTCACATTGCCGATAAAAATCATAGTTTATAAAGAATAAGACAATTATCCCTATTTCTGTGAGCAAGACTTGGCTCAAATAAGATTTTGATTCTTAGTGAATCTTGGAAGAAGTAGTTTAGATATTCTGAGTAATTTTACAATAATATGCAGCCATCCCTCTATATCTGTCGGTTCCGCAACTATGGATACAACCAACCAGAGATCAAAAATATTCAAAAAGAAAATTGGGTTCACATTGAACATATATAGATTTTTAAATCCTTTTCCCTACATAATATAATAACTATTCACATAACATTTATATTGTGTTAAGTACCATAAGTTATCTTTACAGAAGGATGTGTATGGGTTATATGAAAATACTGTACCATCTCCTATACAGTACTTGGGCATCTTAGGATTTTTGTATCAGCAAGAGGTCCTGCTACTGGTTTTCCAGTGGCTTTCAAGGGACAGCTGCATATGCCTTGAAAGAGGTAATCATATTAAAATTAGGCCATTCGGTTAGGACTGTAATCCAATATTACTGGTGACCTATAAGAAGAAGTAACATGAGGAGTGCACATGCACAGGCTGTGTAAGAACATACAGAAGGACAGGCCGTCTGCAACCCAAGGAGAGAGGCCTTAGAAGAAAACAAATTTGTCCATCTTGGTCTTGGACTTAGAGCCTCCAGAACTGTGAGAAAATGATGTTCTGTTGTTTAAACCACACACTCTGTGGTATTTTGTTATGGCGACCTTAACAACCAACATACTGGGGACTTTTGAGAATGACCAAAGAGTTGTTATCAATAAATATGCTCAGATAACAGGTTAAAATGGGATTGTCCTGGACAAAATGGGATAAACAGTCAAGCAAAGCAGAGGCGATGCTAAGCTAGTATAGGAGGGAGAGCGTGCCCAAAGGGGAGGATGTGAGAAACAATTCAGAGGGCATTCCAGGCCACAGGAGCACTTGAGCCTCAAACAACCTGGGTATGGTTAGGAACTACCATAAGATCTATGGCTTGTGTGGGGGGTGGGCATTACTGGGGATTGAACCCAGGAGTGCTCTACTACTGAGTTTCATCCCTAGCCCTTTTCATTTTACTATTTTGTTTAGTGAGACCCTAAATTGCCCAAGCTGACCTTGAACTCGTGATCCTCTTGCCTCAGTCTTCCAAGTAGTTGGGATCACAGGTATGCACCACCACTCCTAAGATTTGTGTTTCTGAAAGACCATGCTGGTGTCACGTGGCAGAGGGATTGTTGGGGGTGGGTGGTGAAGCAGGAATTTATTGGGGAAAAAAATGATAAGAGCCTGCCTGAAAGGGGTCATGTGAGAGAGTAGGAGGTTGAAGATACAAGGGATATTAAGAAACTAAAATGCAGTCAGCCCTCCATACCTGCCTGTCGCATCTCAGGATTCAACCAACTATAGATCAAAAATGTTTGGGAAAAAATTGCAATTGTACTGAACATGTGTGTTTTCCCTTTGCATTATTTCCTAGGTAATATAATACAACCACTATTCATAGTGTTTACGTTGTATTAGGTTTTTATAATTACTCTAGAGATAATTTAAAGCATATGGAAGGATGTGTGTACTACACTATTTTGAATACAGGATTTAGGCATTTTAGGATGTCAGTGGGCGGTCCTGCAACCAACTCTCCAGTGACTGTAGAGGGACAACTGTATATGTAGGATTGAGAGACAGGTCAAGAAGACATGCTTTGGCTTAGGTTATTTAACCTAGGAGATAGACAGAAAATAAAGAGGAAGAGCCATTTTGGAAGGGAACAAACATTTACTTCCTAAAATAGCTAGTGATGGCCCTGGGTGTTTAATTTTTAGGTCCTGACTGTACACTATGGTAAATAATAAAATTAAAATTGACTAACATTATTATTTTAAAATGTTTGTTAAAAGTGAGACAAATTTCCAACTCCTTTTTTTTTTTTAAGAGAGAGGGACAATAAGAGAGAGAGAGAAAGAAAGAATCAATTTTATTTAGTTTTTAATGTGGCCTTTGTTGCTCTGACACTTTGTTGTGTATGTGGTACTGGGGTTCCAACCCACCTCATCACGCATGCCAGGCAAGTACCATAACCACTGAGCCACCACTCCAGCTCTCCAACTCCTTTTTGAAAAGATCAATTTAAATAATCAGTAAAATAATATTTTAAATATAATATAAATTACTCAAGTTACTCCTGGACAGTCAGATAACTTTGATATTTTCAACTTACATTACTACATATTGAGAGACTGTGAGAATATTTTCTGTCATGAGAGATGTGGACTGTACATGTTTGGTACAGGCAAGTTTTGACAATATCAAGGCCTGGCCTTTTGAGGTGGTAGGAAGATTTGGTCAATCAACCTTAAAACCAGTTGTTTTCTAGCTTCTAAGATGATCAGTCATAAAGATCTTCCCTTCTTCATGACTCATCAGCTTGCAGTAACTTTGTCAACAGGAGACATTCATGGTCCATTCAATGAGGGGATGGAATGAGTCTGCCTGTTGCCTGGAAGTCACTGGAAAGTCTGGGGAACAAAAATTCAAGGACATGTATGACTGTTCTCCTCCAGTTGCTCAGTCTGTCATGAAGGAACCAAAAAAAACCATCAGTGGTTTCAGTTAGTGAGGTCGTAATAAAGCTATGCACAGAAAAGCTGAGAGAAGCTGGGTGTGGTAGTACTTGCCTGTAATTCCACCTATCCAGGAGGCTGAGGAAGAAGGATCTATCCCAAGTTCAAGGCCAGCCTGGACAATTTAGGGAGACCCTCTCTCAAAAATGTAAAAGGGCTGGGGTCTTAGCTCAGTGGTATAGCGTCCTCCAGGCTCAATCGCCAGTACTGCAACAAACAAACAAAAACAACAACAAAAAAGAAAGCAAGGAAGGAAGAAGAAAGTAAAAGTCAGCTTAGCTTGGCTTCAGCCCTTCCCTCCACCTGTGGCGTCCACAACTACCCCTTCATAGTTGGAATGGAAAACAGACTAACTCAAAAGCTGCCCCACCAACTGTAAGCATTGCATTTCCACACGTATCTGTTGCCTGCTTACTGTGTGCTAGGCCTGGGAGAGTGACAGACAGAAGAGACAAGGCCACGAGCAGAAGCCACGAGGATGTGGTCAGAAACTACAGAAATAGCTGCAGGTAAGTTGCTTGTCTCAATGGATAGGATAAAGGACTGCAGAGCCAGGCATTTAAGAGAACAAGGTTTGGAGCCGGTCTTCCTAGATAAGAATCCCAGATCTGCTCATTAACTAGAAGTGTGACCCTAGGTACATACTTTACCTCTACAAAGATGATAGTAACAGCAGCTGCCTCATGGTTTAAGAACTAAAAAAACTTGCCTGGAGCACTTAGAAGAGTGTGTACAGAATAAATACCCCCCAAACTCATATTATTATTAAGGATCTAAAACCTTAAAATGTTTTAAAAGAATGATGATGATGATGATGATGATGGATATTTCATGCCATGTGTAAATTGGTTTTAAATTTGGGATTCAGCATTCTTATCACAAGGTAAACATTCATCAGTGGTGCATGTAACTACTTTTTTCTCCGGGAGCACAAATGCTTAGAGAAGGATCTGGAAAGATGTGTATTACATAACTGAGAATGTCCCTCTCCATTGATAATTAGATTGGTGATGCTGAAGTTCTTTTAAGTGCATTCATGAATTTAATATAACTTTTAAGAGTTTAAAAAATTCTGAAAAAGAAATTCTAACACAGCTGGAGATGTAAAAGAAGGTATATCTACATACAGACAACATTTCCCCACATATTGATTGAAAACCTAGCCTGCATTAGGCACAACATTAGGTATTTTAGGGTTTGAAAAGCACGTGTGGCATTACCCAATCTCTTGCAAAATGCCTTTTCACTCATTTCTGGCTCCTGTGACTAGAATTCGACTGCACCTTGGGGGATGGGTCGGCTTTTGATTGGAGTAACTAATCCAGGTGAGCAATGTAAGCAAAAGTTGGGGAGGAAAGCTTGAGAAATGTTCAGGAAACAGCAAGTGGGTGAGTTTGGATTGGTCACTGCTTACATGGTACCATGTAAACGTGGAGAGGTAGAACGGATTTAGTGAGCCAAGAGCCTTGAATGTCAGGATGTCATTTAGCTTTATTTCTTTATATAAATGAGAACTACTAAAAGATTTTGAGTAGAGAAAAAGACAGTGTCTTAAGAAGAATATTTTTAGAAGCAGTATATAAAGTAGATTTAAGTGAGCTTCCTTGGGGAATTTTAAATGTTCAGTGTGAGAGAATGAAGACCTGACTAATGGGTAAGAGGGGAAAATGGGGGGAAAAGTATAGTTTGGAGGTAAGGAAACATGATGCCAATTGGCTTAAAAAGTCAAAATATTGGCAAGAAGAATAGAGAAAAAGTATTTACAGGGTACTTCAATGTTTTGAGGATTAAATTTTTAGAAAATGATGTTATTTTGGGGGAACAGAGAAGTCACCAGAAATGTTACTTAGCAACAGCAATGGGTCTATTTTACAACATTTTGAGATTGAATTTCTAGGCAAGCATCTAAGCAAAACAAACATCAGACATTTGAAACTCCATCTTTATAGTTATGAATATTGAAAATGTAGGTGTAGAAGCAATTGCCTGATGGAAAATGCAGAAAAGGAGGAGAAGGATGAGAGTCTTGAGGAATGGAATACTTCGAGGATGCTGGAGACTAGGAATAATAGGATAGAGAGAAGAGGTCACCAGGGAAGCCAGAGCAGAACCAGGGTCACGCTTTTAAAGGTGTGGGAAAGCATTTTTAAAAAGAAAATAGAGGTCAACCATGTTCAGTGCAGCCCAGGGTTCAGGAAAATAGGGACCAAACGGGTAGAATAATTCTCTGACTCTAGAAAAATCCTTTCTTAAAAAAATAAGATTTTTTTAAAAATTGAAGTATCTATGTGTATAATTTGAAGAGTGCTATAAAACACATTCACCTGCGGAGCCTCCATGCTAATCAAGAGAGTGGTTCTAGCAGTGTCTTGCACAAAGTGCCAGACCTCGTTCTGCGCACAGGGAGTAGCAGAGCAGGTTTGGTCAGGCAAGAGTAAGAGAGTGAATCTTAAGTTGAAGGCTTGTCCAAAAGAGCTGTATCATCTGAGGTCAGATAAAGTAAAAAATCCAATACTGAAGTCAGGGTCAGTGGGGCCAAGGGGACAGTATTTTGTAAGTCTGAGCAGGTTTGGGGTTGTGCAATCCTATGTTGTGCAAGCAATGTTTGGTGACCTACTAGCAGGGAGGTGACACCAAAGGTAGCTTTAATTCTCTAAGCTGGGAGAATTTGCCCTCTGAAATTCTAGAAAGTTAAGGGTTATATGTATGTGGTGCTCCTGCATCAGGTCTAAAGTGATGAGATTTCTGGGAGCTTTAAAAATTTTGCTCTGACTCCTGGTAAAAATAATGGCCTGGCTGATTTGGATAATTTGCTGTTTTTACTTAGCAAATCATTCCACTCCATTCCTCAAATTGAACTACATTTAACTAAGAATATGTGAAAAGGCTGAGAGACTTTGATCTCTGTAGAATATGTCTCTAACATAATGCTACATCGTTTCTACCTTCTGTTCATACAGAGCTGTCTGTTTTCAGGCAGCATAGGAGTCTTCCTTGTTCCTTCCTTCAAACCCAGCACTGAGTTCATCAGTTGCATCTTCAGAATGTATCCTGGTTGTTGTTTAGCCAGATATTAAGCAGGCAAGCTCTTGAGGCAGATTGCTTGGGTCTGAATTTTGGCTCTAACATTTATTACCTATGTAATCCTGGCAAAGTTACTTTACTTCTCTGCCTCATTTTCCTTATATGTAAAACGAACGTAACAATGGTACCTACTTCATAGGATTATTTGTAGAAATAATTTAACACATATAAAGTACTTGGCATTAAGCTTGGCTATAGCAGGTATTGGTTTAAGGTAAGTTACTACTACCTCTTATGCTATAGTTTGGATAAGTGTCACACAAAGATCCACGTTTTAAAGGTTTGGTTCTTAGGGTGGTGCTATTGGGAGGTGGTAAAGCCTTTAAGTGGTGGGGACTATGGTCCCCACTAGGTCGCTGAGGATTGCTTGGGGAGGGGATTATGAGACCTTAGTTCCTTCACCTTTCTGTTTCTTTACTTTGCTCCCTGGCTGACGAGGTAAGCATTTTGCTTCACCATGTGTTCACATTATGACATCCACCCTCACAAGAGACCCAAAGCAATGGGACTATTTGATCTTGGACTAGAAACTCCAGAACCATGAATTGTGAGTAATAACAAGCCTTCTCTCTTCTTCTTTTTTATTTAGTTCTGGGAATCAAACTCCAGGTCTCACACATGCTAGGCAAGCAAGCGTTCTATCACTGAACTATATCATTAGCCCCTGAGCATTTTCTCTTTATAAGTTAATTTCCTTGGATATTTCATTATAGTAATGGGAAAGTGACTGACACATTCTCAATCTTTACCCAACCCTCATCTTCCCTCACCTAAGTTACTGAAGTTGTTGCCCTCTACCAAGTTTCCCTACCTTTATTTTTGTCTATAGTCTATACAACTACCAAAGTGAACTTTCAAAAATATAAATCAGGCTGGCATGGTGATGCATGCCTGTAATCCCAGTAACTTGGGAGGCTGAGAGGATCACAAGTTTGAGACCAGCCTCAGTAATTTATGGAAACCTGCAGCAACTTGGTGAGACCCTGTCTCAAAGTAAAGAAGAAGGACTAAGGATGTAGCTCAATGGTAAAGTGCCCCTGGATTCAATCCCCACCCATATATATAACTCAGATCAAGCCATTCACCTGTTTAAAGTCCTCTAATAGCTTCACAATTGCAAAACAATTCCAAAGTTATTACGGTGGCCAGCAAGGCCTAAGTAGGACTGGCTTCTACCAATAACTCATCATACACAGCTCTCTCCTTGCACAACTATATGAGTTATTCTCTTCTGTAGTCTTTCTTAGATCTACTTCATCACTACTGTGCGGACCTTTACACCAGTAGTCACTCTTCCCAGAAAAGTCTTCAGCAAACCTTACATGTTAGAACATCCTCACTTCATCAAGCTTCACACAGATACTGAAAGAGAATGTCCCAAACTGCCTTTTCCCTTTGCCCATTTCATTTTTCTTCATCGTTCTTATAAATTGTTTACTTGTTTCTACTATATTTCAGCTTCCTCTGCTATGACAACTGCTTTCATAGTCCATCTGATTCGTCAGTATGGATTAAATCAGTAACTGAACATCATAGGAACTTGATCAATATTTGTTGAGTAAATGAATGAATGGGTAATTTTCATGTCTTCTCATATTCTCTACCCATCTACTCTTTGCTCCAAATTAAACACTTTTGAAATCATTCAACTGAACACTCTGATTTTGCAGGGAAGAAGCTTGTCTGCAGAGGTAAAAACAGTCTTGGGCGACCTCTCACACCTGTTCCTTTTTAGCTCATTGGCTGTCACCTTCCTCCATCCATGCCCTACTCTTTCCCAAAGCTATTGGCAACGCATGATATCATGAGCACTGGTAGCTCCCGGCATTTTCAAAGGCTTTTCTCTTTTATATTCCAGCTTTTGGGAACTCGCTGTCTCCTCTCCTTCCCTTCTGCTTGTCCTGTGACTCATTCTTAGGGTTCCACTCTTGACCCACTGTCCTCACTTCTCCCTAGGTGCTCTTTCATCGCCTGACTTCAGCTACCATCTACATGCTGAAGAAGCTGTACCTTCATCAGATTTCTGCTTTCATCCCCAACTCACACTTCCTACTGCTTGCTAAACACATCCATCTGGATGCCACTAAGAATCACACACTCAGCATTCTCAAAGTGGAAGCCATTCTCCATCAAATTTCTCTTCCTTCTGTGCTCCCAACCTGATGAATGGTAACAAGTTACCCAAGCTGGGAACCCTCTCACTCTGTTCCCTTCAAAAAAAAAACTTTAAAGATATGTTGATTTTACTTCTCAAATAATTACTACATCAATTTCTCTTATATCCTCTGTACTATTTTAGTTATACCTATCATCATATCTTATGTGTACTACTCTAACAGTTACCTAATTGAGAATTTTTCAAAATATGGGTCTGGACCCATTATCAAAGTGTCAAATCAGTTTTGTGGATCATAAAAAGCTTTTAAAAGAATCTTAGCTAGGTGTGGTGGCTTATACCTATTATCCCAGCAACTCTGGAGGTTAAGGCAGTGGGATCACAAGTTCCAAGCCTACCGCAGCAAACTAGCAGCATCCTGTCTCAAAAAAAAAAAAAGAAGGGCTGGGGATATAGCTCAGTGGTAGAGCACCCCTGGGTCCAATCTCCAGTATGGAAAAAAATCTTAAACTTACATACAAAACTTACATATAAAATCCAGAAAATAGCAAGACCGAAACTAGTAGTAACACAAAAACATTTACTGAAGATTTTCCTGTTTTACTAATGGTCAAAGTACCCAAAATATTTTCAACAATCACAAAAACACATCTATCAAAATCAGCCTGCCCCTACTCCATACACTTAACCTGAGTGAAGAAATGCTTTATATGAATACCACTTAGTGGAAAGCATTATGAAATGCAGTGGAGTTCATGTCAATGTGATTTATATATGTGTCATGATTATGAAAGACATTTAATCTGTTTCTCTCTAAGATGCTCAAGGTTGCTCAGACTCCTCGAGTCTCCTGCCCTAGATTTTCACTTGGAATATACCTAGTCTCCTTTTCTAGAGATTGTGTCAAGCAGCCCTCTTGGATTTGAAATAACAGTCAGGTACTCATTTCAGTTTGGTCAGTACAGTTTTACTCTTCAGTTCCACAATCCTGATCAGGAGTTAAGTTTTCTGGAAGCTGTGGAATTTTCCTCAATGTAAACAAGTCTAGTAAACACATCTACCTTGTTATGGCTTGGATGAAAGGTGTCCCCCAAAAACTCAATATGTGAGACAATACAGAAAAAAAAAGACTGAAAGGTTAAATGATTGGGTTATGAGAGCCTTAACCCAATCAGTGAATTAATCCCCTGATAGGGATAATTGGGTGGTGATTGTAGTCTGGTAGTGTGTGGCTGGAGGAGGTGGATCCTTGGGAACGTGCCTTTAGGGTATATATTTTGTATCTGGTGAGTGGAGTCTCTCTCTCTGCTTTCTGATGTGACTCCTGACCTGCTTTGCTTGGCCACACTCTTCCTCCAGAATATTCTGGCTCACCTTGAGCCCCCCAAAATGGAACCAGCATTCTATGGACTGAGACTTCTGAAACCATGAGTCCCCAAATAAACTTTTCCTACTAAAATTGTTCTTCTCAGTTCTTTTAGTCACAGCAGCAAAATAGCTGATTAAAACATCCTTCAAAATCTTTCTTATTCTTGAAGCAGCTCCTGAATTTGAATAGGAGTCATTCCAAGATGCTCCACCAGCAACTCTAAGTTTCATCTTCCAAGTCTTTGTGAGCAACCTGCACAGCATTCCCAGGACAGTTCCCCCGGTGAGGAGCACAACCGTATGTTGTGCTAAGAGTGGGGAACTCTGTATCTCATGCACCCCAACACTTCCCAGGCCCCATCTCCCAGCCTGCTATAATCAGTATTTTTAAAACATGAAATTAAGTGGAATAGAACAGAAAATGTATGACTACAGCACGTGTAGTCAAGTCCAACTGTTGTGTATAGTTGGATACAAACATGGGGTTTACTGTGGGTCATGGTCACGTTATCCTGCCTTCATTTTTTATCTACCTCATTCATTTTCCACCCTGAGAATGACCTTTTTAAAGCAAGTGCAATACAGAAAATGTTAAGAGCTATATTTGAAGTCAGATGAGACTGGAGTTGAAACCTGGCTCTGGCATTTCATGACTGTGATCATATATGAGTAACATCAGCAATGACCCTTGTTCTCTTCATCTGTAAAGTGGGAATAAAATCATTAATCCAGGGCCAAACCCAGCCCCACAGAAGCCACTTTAATCTCTAATCTTTGCAAAAGTCCAAAGGTACTTATATTATACTCATTTTATTAATGTAACTGAAGTTCAGAGAAATTAATTTGCTCACGGTCACATCACAAGTATGGTACTGAGCAAGGATTTCATTTCAAAATTCTCCATGCTCTTTCTTTTGAGCATAAATTTCTACCAAAATATTGCTGAGGATTGTCAGCTCATGACTTCTCACACATTCACATAACTCACTTAGTCAAGAGTATATTACATGGGCATCAAAATATGACATGGAAGAATAACAGCCTATTCGACAAATGGTGCTGGATGAACTGGACAGCCACTTTCAGAAAGGTGAAATTAGATTCCTATCTCCCACCCTGCACAAAAATCAAATTAAATGGATCAAGGAACTAGAAATTAAACCAGCTACCATACAACTGCTAGACAAAAAAATTAGGAGCAACACTCCAACATATGAGAGTAGTATGACTTTTTCAACAAGTCTCCCTAAGCAAAAGTATTGAAGTCAAGAATCAATGAATAGGAAGCCTTTAAACCAAAAAGGTTTTGCTTAGCCAAGGAATTGATCAAAACTGTCAAGAGAGAACCTATGGAATGGGAGATAATCTTGGCCTGTTTTTTCTCTGACAGGAGAGTAATATCCAAAATTTGCAAAGAACTCAAAAAAATTAATATCAAAAACACAAATAATCCCATCAATAAATGGGTCAGAGAGCTAAACAGAAACTTTTCAACAGAGGAAACAGAGCAAGCGACATGAGAAAATATTCTAAGTCACTAGTAATCACAGAGAAATGCAAATCAAAACTACATTAAGAGTTCTCCTCACTCAAGTCAGATTGGCAAAGATGAAGAATATAAACAATAATAGATGCTAGAGGGGTTGTGAGGTGATAGGAATGCTAGCACACTGTTGGTGGAACTGCAGACTGGTACAGTTGCTCTGGAAAGCAGTGTGGAGACTCCTCAAAAAATTAGGGATGGATCCACCATACAAACCAGGATCCCTCTCGTGGGTATTTCTCACTGAAGAGCTAGAATTGGCACATTACAGTCGCACAGCAAAATCAACGGGCATAGCAGCTCAATTTACAATAGCTAAATTATGAAAACCCAGATACATGTCACTGGATGGATAAATCCAAAAACTGTGGTTTATGTGTACACAATGGAGTTCTACTCTGCAGTTAGAAATGATTTATGGCATTTGAAGGTAAAAGGATGGCAATGGAAGAAATTGTGCTGAGTGATATTAGCCAATTCCAGACTCAAGGGTCAAACGTTCTCCCTCATTTTTGGAAGCTAGAGCAAAACCCAGGCTTGTGTGAAAAGTCAAGTTCATATACTAGACTTACCAAAGCCAAAACAACACATAATCTAGGAGAACCATAGATATGTAGCAGGTAGGGGAGGGTAGAAGAGGGAGAGAGGGCGGGAGAGGAAATCAATAATGCGGCTTACTCTTTACTCCCTTGAGAAGCCAAATAATACTTATGCAATCATTTAATTCTGGAAAATGCACACACACACACACACATATACATACAGACATTTATATATGTTATAGGAGGGAAATATAAATAGAAAAGTCAAGAAAATGGGGTATCGGTGATTTGGGGTGATTCTGGATTAGGAACAGGACATATCATATTGTTACAACACGTGCATTTATGATTGTACAAAAATTCAACTCCTCAATAAAATTTAAAAAAAGAAATATATTAAGCATTAATTTTGCACATAGTCCCAAATTGGGGGCTGTAGAGAAAAGAGAAAAGTAAAATGTGGTCTGCTGCTAGTATGCTAATTCAGAAAACACTGATAGGCACAGAGTAACCATCAGCCTATTGATGGTGCTGGATATAGAAAGCATGTTAAGATATTTTCAGGGCGCTGGAGTGGTGGCTCAGCGGTTTCGCCCCTTGCCTGGCAAGCACGAGGACCCGGGTTCAAACCCCAGCACCACGTACACAACCAAGTGTTGGAGCAACTAAGGCCATGTGAAAAACTAAATAAAGTTGTTTCTCTCTTTCTCTGTCTCTCTCACTGTCCCGCACTCTTTAAAAAAAAAAAGATATTTTCAAATTGCAACATGTTATCTATTATAAATTTAATAAAAGAAATCAATTTCTATTTTATACAGTATATGAAATTTTTAGTTGAATGATCTAATTTGTAGATAAGAAATCTAGGTGGTTATGAAAGAATATAAGTTGCTTATTTTAAAATTTAGTAGAAGACACTCCTTTCAGAGATTAAGTCTATGGAAATAACAGTGTCTCTTGAATTTTAAAAATAAACCCCATGTATTTGTATTTTACCTAATCATAAATAAAATTGGTCTACTTTCCAATTAAGAACCAATCAGGAACCATAAATAGGCATAATCACTACGTATCAATTAAAAATAAAAAATATATTTTTAAAAAGTGTGATTGTCATAGGACTGACTGGTAATAATGAAACCAAGTCACTTGGCAATGAGTTTAAAAGCTTTTGTGTGTGAGCAGTGGGGAGAA
Source organism: Aplodontia rufa (assembly GCA_004027875.1). Taxonomy (NCBI): domain Eukaryota; kingdom Metazoa; phylum Chordata; class Mammalia; order Rodentia; family Aplodontiidae; genus Aplodontia; species Aplodontia rufa. Next base: position 37,924 of record PVKS010006057.1, read on the forward strand.
GAATTTAATTCTCACTATCCCAAGGCCCTTTCCTACCTGGTATGCTCCTAAAAGAGAGAGGAGTTTCAATTACTATCTGAGGAAGACACAGCTGTGTTTCTGATATCAAAATTATTAGTTCTGAATGTGCAGTTATTCTAAAACTTGTGGTCTTCCCAAGGCCCAGAATTAAAAACAGAATTTTAACAATATTTATATTTGCTATTTAGTCACCCTTGAACTGCACTTGAAGTTTCTTAGTAGTCAGTGCTTTTAGGTTGAAAATAACTTTGACAGTTTTTATTCAAGTTGTCGATTATTTTTACTTTTAATTACATTTTTTAGACCGTTTCTTTTCTGTAAGCACATAAGAGTAAATATGTAGCAGATTATGGGAAAAAAACAAAGAATGAACAGGGAAGAACATTTTTTTAAAAAAACGTCATTCTTTAAAGGGCTCACGGGAAGCTGTCTGGTCACTCGTCAGAACGAGCCTCGCCCTTCCACATTTTGTTTACTTTTTCTGCTTTCCCTATTTATTGTTTTAAATTGACTTTCCATTCCTCTAGTGAGCACCATGTTCTAAGTCAAGCTGGGAAATTCAGTTTACGTACACAGTACTGACTTATCGGGTTTTCCATCAGGAATTATTTAATTACATAAGGTATAAGGGGTGGGAAGGCATGCCATGGGAGAGCTGAAGAGGGGAACGTGTGCACTTGGAGAAGACCCTGCAAGGGGGCAGGTGCTTCTGTAGCCCATCTCTGTAGTGTGGAGGAGACAAAAAGACCCAGCAAGATGCCCTAGGACTTTTCAGTGGTTGATGTAGAAGAGAGTCAGACAGGATTTCCCTTTGAAGTATTAAAAAAACAAAAACCTGACATGAACTATATCATTATCTTGGTCTAACTGATACTTAAACATTACAGGCTGTTGTTATCATTTCTGGACACTAAGCCCTATTGTTTCTTAGCTATAATCTCTGAGAACATTCTAAGTGGAAAATCCCAGGAAGAATTAAATTTTCAATTTTCTTTCTTTTAATTTCTTTGTTTGCAATAAAGTTAATATTAAAGCTTCTAGAAGAAAACCAGTACCACTTATATCCTATTTAGGACACATATTTGTCTGGAAATCAAAAGTTCATTTCACTATTGCTCTTTTCCATGGATCCTGGAACATTTTTCAAATAGATGAGAATTTGCATGCAGATACATACCCTCAGAAGTTGGGATAAATGGGGTTGTCTGGTTACTATACTAAAGGCTTAATATTTTAAAATTCTCTGAAACATTATCAGATTCAAGGTAAAGTGCACAGAAAGAATCTTTAAAAACATCACCATCAGTATGAAAATGAGACAAAACATTTGACAAGAAAAACACAACTTGAGCTATAACCCATACAAAGCACCCAGCCGCCTTGGTATTCCCAGGCAGTATAAGATAATAGGATTCCATTCTTGTGATGTGTGGGAGATAGTACATATAAAAGAACGCAGTTTGTGGTTAGTGAAGGCACACTGTAAAAATTTACACATTATATCATCCTCGTTAAGTAAATGATGGGTCAGGTTTAATCCATTGTGAAGGTGTATGGCGCTAGCTCCTGTGGAATTAAAAGCTGGCCTCTCTTAGGACGGGTTAACTAAATGAGCATAGCAGTAGGTCAGAAACCAAGAAATGGAAAATAGTCACTAACATAATAAGAAAAGGTCTGCATTATAAGAAATAGAATTAAAACATGAATATATAAAGGAACATACATTAGAAAGGAAAATATGTTAATGAACTTCACAAAAAATTACAATCAGATTAAAAGTGTGATATCTTTTTTTTTTTTTTAAAGAGAAGGGGACAGTGAGAGGGGCAGAGAAAGAGAGAAACAACTTTATTTAGTTTTTCACATGGCCTTAGTTGCTCCAACACTCAGTTGTGTACATGGTGCTGGGGTTTGAACCCGGGTCCTCGTGCTTGCCAGGCAAGCGCCAAAACCCCTGAGCCACCGCTCCAGCCCCCAAAAGTGTGATATCTTGAAGGAAGTGATAACACTGCTTTATCCAGCATACCCAGATGAGATGACGCAGTTCAGAGAAAATGCTGTCAAAGGCCAGAAGGCTTTGTTTCATCCACTTGAGAATGTAATAAGTGCCTCTTCTGTACATGTCAGAGGGCTGCATGTGAAACAATCCTTTAAAAAATTATAAGATGTGATTTTGTGACCTATCCTAGGGTTTGCATTTTCACAGGCACAATTGAATAATACCAAGGTTTGCATGCAGTGATTTTTTTAAAGTATCTTTACTTTTCATCCTTTTTAGAGATATAAGAAAATTAACCTGGTAATCTAAAGCAATTGCTAAACTGGGCTAAAAGCAATTTCTGAGAGAAAAAAATATATATAATATTGCTTTTTCATGCATGAGTTAGTGCATGTATGTGTGAGACAGAGCGAGCGATGTGCAGGTACGTGCATATGTGGAGGGCAGTCTGTAGTTTAATTGGTTATTTTAGAGAAATTCAGAAGATGCCTGATTTCATCTAGCTTCTGTGCCTCTTTTATTTTTTTTTTTTTTTAAGAAAGAAGGGACAGTGAGAGAGAGAGAGACAGAATCGGTTTTTATTTAGTTTTTCACATGGCTTTCGTTGCTCTGAGACTTCTTTGTGTACGTGGTGCTGGGGTTTGAACTCGCATACTTGCGCATGCCAGGCAAGCACCATAACCACTGAGCCGCCACTCCAACCCCGCTTCTGTGCCTCTTAACAGCCATTCTTTAGCTTTTCATTTTCTTGGTTGTTTGGCCACATATTTTGGTAACAGAATAGTCTTTCACTAAATGTCTTACTTGTGTTCCCTTAAATACAGACTTGCTAGAGAACATCACAGATCACTTGTTTTGCTTCATAATTTCAAAGGAAATTTGTTTTGATTACTACATGAAAATTTCAGTCTTAGATACAACAAATAATTACACTGAAAAGGACTTCAGTTTCACTGTTGATGTTTATAATGTGATATTAAATAAATACATACAACATTTTTATGTGTAACAAGTTTGACCATGTATATAAAAAGTATGCAATTTAATATTTTACATCTAGTTTCCAAAGTAATTGTGCTGAGTGAAAGAAGCCAGACATAAAGAAGTATACATCATATAGTTATATTTATGTAAAATTCTAAACAATGCAAGCAGTTTATAGATACTGAAAATGGATTAGTGGTTTCCTGGGGAGAAGGCAAGGAAGTAAGGCAGGAAGGGGTTACAAAGGGACACAATGAAATTTTTGGGGTGCTGGAATATTTGTCATCTTGATTGTTGATGATGGTTTCACAGATGTATGCACACAATTGTTATTAAAATTGTACACTTTGAATATGGGCAGTTTGTTGTGTGTCAACTGTACTTCAAGTTTTAACAAAATTCTAATCTCAACTTTCAAAATATTCTTGTCCAAATGAGCTGTGCTAATACAGCTACTATATATTACATATATGTGGGAACGAAGGTGAAAAATACAGAAAAGAAAACAGAAACCACAGATGTAAGATTGGCAGAAGCTCGCTCCTGCTTTAGATGTTGCAAGGAGGTCAAGTCTCTAGTGACTTATCATCTTAAACTTTTCCAGTAACACTGTTCAGTTTGCTTTCGTCACCCCATAACAAATAACTTCCCAAGTTCTCACAAAGCGCTATTTCCTATGGTGTCTCAGAAAGATAATGCCAGATAATGCTAGATAATATCTCACAGGCCTGGAGCTGCATAAACCATGGAGCAGATTTAGTGGCTTTTATTGATAAGAAGAAAGGGAATGAAAAGCAATGATTCAGGGGCAGGAAAGATAGTGTAGTACCTTTATCTTAACATTAATATCTACAAGAAAACAGTTTTTGAAAGATATGAGCTTAGTGTCCAGAGCATCCCTGCAATCCATATTCACAGTTCAGCCAAAGTGATATTTTGAAACTGCAAATGTGATCAAGTCACTCCTGCTTACAATTCTACCATTGCTCCCTACCAGCTACTGCCTTTAGGAAGAATCCTTAACATACCTGGTCAAGCGCTTGTGACTTGACCCTTGTCTACCTTTTCAGCTCCCCTCCCTCCATCCTCAGCCATTCTGAATGCCCCTACACTCTAGCTCATCAAGCTTTTCATGCTGTGATGCAGTTCGGTTCTCCAGGAAGCAGGTCTGAGGCCCGGTTTAGCGTTCCGGATGTTTACGAGGGAGTGTGCTCTTGAGTCAACACCCTTGGAAAGGAGAGGGCGGAAGCAGGATTGGGAAGAGGGAGAAACAAAGCTGAGAGCAAGCCTGACTGGGCCAACAGCACAGGGTGCTCTGAAACTGAAATAGCCTATGTGAGGCAGCCTGCAAGTGGGAGGAGGGTGTGACATTGGTCAGCCTGTGGGAGGAAGGGTGTGACCTTGGCTTGCAGTTGGGGGAAAGGTGTGGCCTTGGTGGGGCACCTCTCTGCTGCTGAAGCAATGCGTGAGAGGGCTGGCAGCACTGCTAGCACCTCGGGCACCATGTCGCTCCTTAAAGGGGACCTGGGCCTGGCACTTGCGTATGCCCCCCCCCCACCCCGGGTATTTACCTTTTTTCCAGCTCACCCAAGTCCTTTCAACTTATCCTTCGATCACAGTGTCATTCTCACTTCTTCCAGCAGGGCTTCCCAAATCGGGTAGGCCAGCTTCTCTACCTGTAAGTACCGTACTTGTCATAATCCGCCTTGGGCTTCATGGTGATGGGCTTCTCACTTCTGTTTTCTTCCCTAGGACCATCACTCCATGAGGACAGGGTAATTTATGTGGGGCTCACCTCTGCATCCTCAGTGCCTTCCTCCGCGCGCGCGCACAGCAGGTACTCCCAATACGGACTGGATAAGTTAGTGAATCTGAGGTCTGAGGTTGATGGAGCACTACAAGGAGCAGAAGTTCTTGCCGACACATCTGCTTCGGCCTATACCAGGGCTGGTGGCACAAGGATGCTGTGGCAAAGACTTGAAGCTCTATCCTCACACTGCCCAGTGGGTCAGATCCAGCTCAGTCACATCCTAGCTGGGTGACCTTGGATATGTTAAGTAGTTTCTCTAAGATCCAGTTTTAAAAATCAGCAATAAGAATTGCAATGATCTTTCTCATAGGCTGTTGGGAGAGTTCAAGGAAATGTGCATGTATGGAGTTTATCATAGTGCCTGGAATATAGCAGGTGCCAGTAAATATTAGCAAAAATGCTATTATTATATAGCTCTAAGTTCTTTTTTTTTTTTTTAAGAGAGAGGAACAGAGAGAGAGAGAGAGAGAAACAATTTTTATTTAGTTTTTCATGTAGCTTTTGTTGCTCTGTGACTTCCTTGTGTACGTGGTGCTGGGGTTTGAACTTGTGTACTCATGCATGCCAGGCAAGTGATGTAACCGCTAAGCCACAACTCCAACCCCTCTAGGTTCTTAAAATACCTTACAAAGAGAAGAATGTTAGGAAAAGATATTTTTTATATTTGCTACTAAAAATGCATCAAAATAGTAATCTTAGAAAAAATAAGAACCTTGTTACTTTACAGTTTGCTATGGGTTTTTAAATTGCAATTTAATTGGCTTTTACTTTTATACATGGAAGGTGGAAGACAGCATCGTCTTCTCCTCACTTAGGCTCTTCCAAGGTGTTAAATAAATCCTGCTCCCATATGCTCCACTCACACAACCTAGGAATTTATAAATCAGTAATACTGATCTACTTGTAACTTCCGAGCGCATGTATTGATTTGTGTGTATTTGTGTGTGCTTCTATTGCATGTGTGTGAAATACGCTTTTTATCCATGTCTGTAATTCCTTTTCCTACATTGGGAAATTCTAACTTGGCTCATTTGCTCAAAAATCTCCTCCTAGTGAGGCATTCAGTGGTGTTTGCCTATAATCCTGGAGACTTAGCAGGCTGAGCAGGAGGATTGAAAGTTCAAGACAGCCTGCACAATTTAGAGAAATCTTTGCCTAGGGTGCACAAGGCTCTGGGTTCCATCCCCAGTTCTAATACATACATACATCAATAAATATTTGCATCATGAACAAAGCCTTCCTTGCTTCTTTCTTGCTGCCCCGATTACCATTTTGTCTGGACACCATGCACACATCTGGATTATTGCTCTAACCCCTCTGTTACGTCTCCCAATTAGCCTGAGAGCTTCATGAAAACAGTCTTCCTCATCTTTTATATCTTACATATTCAGACACTCAATAACTGTTTCTTCAATTAACTTGCATCAGTAGAAACATCAGATCTCTTTAGAGAGACAAATGACTAAGGGATTTAGGCAACCTATGAAATTCTCATAAATAGTACAGGCTTAGTAAGCTAGGATCTAAACATTCATTCTTTATTGCCCTTTATTTTTTAATTTAGATACAACACCCTTATACAAAAGTGCCCAAAATATTAGTGAGCAACTCAATGAACTGTCATAAAACAAACATTTGATCACCAACCAGGTCAAGGAATAAAACATTGCCAGAAGCCCCGCTCCTGCACTCTCTCTCCTCCACTTTCATGAAGTACTTTTGTTTGTACCAGAAATTGTATCGGAGCTCTTACCGGTTATTCCTCCAAGAAACAGACAAGTGTCCTACCCTGCTTGCTTTATGGGCTACCATGGCAATTGGGTGCCAGTCATATATGCCTACCCTTTCACTGGCATGAATTTTTAAACTGTCATCTTCTTAAAAAAATACACACATTTCACACCCCATGTCTAAGCTGGGGTGTGAAAGCTAAGACTTTTATTTCCATGGGTCCTCGCTTCTTCCTTTGTCTCCTTTTAATGTGTGTTCTTCTCCCCCATGCTCTTCCTAATTGAAACAGTTTACCCACTTCCTTTTAACCTCTGACCTCTCTTTTCATTTTAACTACTCTACTGTTATATACCTTTTTAAAAACTTCCAAAAGGAATTGAAGCTTTGATGGGCATCTTAAACAAGATCCAAATGTAACTTCTTCACTTAATTCAGAGGGCAAAGATGAAGGGAACATGTATTAAGATGGGTCAAAAACTGAGTTAGAAAAGATGACAAATTTAGAGAAAATGATTTTGTTTTCTGGGTGACAGGCAAAAAAAAAAAATGAAGAAATTGAAACTACTTGACCACATCAAAAGGTTAATAGTAAGAGTTGTACTTGGGGTACTGTGTCCCAGCGATATAAACAATGCTGCTGCAGAAAGTTTCAAAAGGTATAATTAACCGAAAATGCTATTTCTTAGTCAGTGTAGAAGGAAGAAAATTAATAATCACAAGAACTGAGTGCTTTTCTAGAAATGTCTCAATTCTATATATATCATGGTAAGTGAGCTTTTTCTTCTTCGTTATTCTCAACGGTTCTTTCTGTTTCTTGTCAATCTCATGTCATTTGAAGAATAGATATCTGCTGAGATTTGTGATTACAAGACTTTGCATGCAAGGAATAAAAGTATTCTCTTAAATCTTAATAAGATGCCTCTAAATATATTCTGAGCTACACACACATGCACACACACACACACACACACGCACACACATACATTATTATATAAGGGATGAAAAACTGATAGAAGAAATTCCATACTGAGAATGAGTACTGGGATCTAATAGTGTTCGCATAATTTGACATTTTGGTCAAGTGTCTACAGTAAACGATTCCTCCTATTTGGAAAAGATATAGAAGTTGATGCTGATATAAGCATAGTTCTTTATATTGCATCTCTCCATATTCATATCTCTCTCCCTGATACATTTCAAGAACCTCAAAGAAGAAAATGTCTTAATTCATCCATAGCACTGAACATGGACCCTAAAAGAGAAGGTGTTTTAAGCTTCTTTAGCTTAAAATCTATGTCAGGCTCCTTTTCTTTCTCTCATTGGCCACTTCCAACAGTTACGGTATTTAATAGATTTCCCCTCTGAAGAGGAATATCTCTTAATCCTACTTTTCTTCATCACTCCAGCCCTCTGCCCAAGTCTGCACTCCCCACCTATTAGCCTGGCTACTTTCCTGGTCCCTGTGTTCCTCTTATCAATCCATCTGTTCCAGTCTATCTTCCACATGGCCCTTGGTGATAACTCTTTTCTTTTTCTTTTTCTTTTTCTTTTTGGTATGTGCCAGCACGCACATACCACTGAGCTACATCCCTAGCCCTGCGGATACCTTCTTATAATACCTATATGTAGCGGGTTGTACTGATATGGTATATCTACAAAATGAAATTAAAGGAGATTGTCTTTCTGACACTAACTACCTTCCTGATAGTGTTCTTGCTGTTCATATTGGCCCTTTGTTTTAAAAAAATCACTACTGAAATTTATTTATTTATTTATTTATTGGCTACTGGTTCCCACTTATAAAATAAAATAAGATAAGCTTTTGTCTAAGCATACAAAGAAAATAAAATTATGTAGCTCTACTCACTTGTCAAGCCTTTGCCTCTACTCCCATGGGGTATGGTAAACTCTAGTTGGTCTGGACTCTTAAAATTCCACAGGCCTCCGGCCCATTCCGTGATTCTTTGCCATTGTGTGTGCTGGTTTCTGTCTGGAATGACTAGCACATTCCTCTTCAATCTTCAAGACTCAGTTCATGTAAGTCAACTTGCTCAGAGGCTTTCCTGACCCCCAGGCAACAGGTTGCTAGATTCTGTTGATCACATGAATACAATAGCATGTTCCACACCACATTAGAACCCCCTGCGGAGAGACTGTACTTATGTTTCTGATTTTCTCATTGTAAGATTTTCATGGACTGCATATTTATTAAAAATTGTATCTCTTACACATGGAAAAATTTTTTTACCAAAAAAGAATGGAAGGAGTAAATGCTAATAACGAAAAAAATCGATTCTTAAAAAATCTCCCAGAAGCAGCTTAGAAACAAGCTTTCTAATGCATGCTATCTGCTTGCATAGTTCTCAAAATGAGATTGTTTCAACAGGCATTTAGTAAAATCATTAAGAATATGCAATTAGCAAAAATTGAAACTATTAAATCTAAACAATGCAACAATAATATCAGCTAACATTTATTGCTCAATTACCAGGTACTAAGGATTATTCTGTTTGCTTTTATGAGAAAATTCCTTCAATCCTCACAATGACAAGACTATTATGTAGTTATTACTATTTTGAAATCCCTTTGGAAATTGAGGAAACTGAGCCCCAGAAAAATTCTTCATGAATATATACAGTTCATTAAGTGGCAAAATTAAGATTGCACCCAGGTAGTGGTTCTAGAGTCATATTCTTAATCTCTTTTCTATATTAACAAGAAGTCATAAAAAATCCATATGCCAAAGAGAGCTTCTCAGAATTTTCCAATCTCTGTTCTAATTTTTAAGAGAAAGATTCCAATCAGAAATACTTTATGCATGAATAACCAGCAATGCTACTTAAACTAAACTAAGTCAGAAGAAAGTTTATGGTTCTATAGAGTATGGCTAAAGGAGAGTGAGACCCAAATTATAAGAATTAAATTGAAAAAAATAACCTAATACCCACCTATCAAGTGAGATCTACATAATATATGTCTAAAACTAGGGTACAAGCTTTCAGAATGCAAAAGAACTATAATATGTTGGAATGTCCTAATGTAGGAAAAGGAATTAGAGACATGAGCAAAAAAAGCATATTTCACACACGTGCAGTGCACATACACACAAACACACACAAACCAATACAGGCACTAGTAGGCTACAAGTAGATCAGTATTGCCAATTTATAAATTCCTAGGTTGTGTGAGTGGAGCATACAGAGGCAGGACTTAACACCTTGGAAGAACTCAAGTAAGGAGAAGACGATGCTGTCTTCCATCTTCCACGAATAAAAAGAAAAGCCAATTAAATTGCAATTTAAAAACCTTTAGTAAACTGTATTGTGTTTCTTATTCTAAAATGAAAATAGTTATTGCAAAAAATCTAACACTAATTAGAGTAGATGATGAATGATAAAACTTACTTAGGTACTACAGGCAATAAATGCAATTGTAGAAAATGAAATATATGCTTGATATGCAAGTTCTTTATTTTTAAAAATAATTTTGAACATTGAATTGGAAATTCTTTTCTCAAATGCTTCAGAATCATTCTCACAACAGAAGTTTTATGAAATAAAATTGCTACTACCATAAAATTCCATAGAATTTAAGAAACAAAGAACAAAACTGAAATACAAAGTTCTAGACTGAATTTCAAGTAAAAAGAAACAACAAATGAGCAAGCTTTGTTTCATGGTATGACTAAAATGGAATAGCATTAGGAAAACGAGCTCAGGAAGTCAGAACACAATATCAATCGTAAGACTTTCCAGACCTTTCTAGTCACGGGAAATCTTAAAATATCAGTCCATTCTGCCTGTGTGCAGCAAAGGCAAACTTTCTAAAGTACTCAAAATATTACGTACAGTACAGATGATATGCTTCATCAAATTAAAGTAACTTTATGTGTTAATTGTTTTTTCTTTTTTGTGGCAGTACTAGGGATTGAACCCAGGGAAACTTTACCACTAAGCTGCATCCCCAGGATTTTTTTATTTTTTAATTTGAGATATGGTCTTGCTAAATTGCTAAAGCCGGCCTTGAACTTGTGATCCTCCTGCCTCAGCTTCCTGAGTCACAGGGATTGCGGGCATGTGCCACTATGCCTGGTTTATGTATTAATCTTATTTATAAATGTCATTTCAGAGAGGAGTGTACATTATAAAAGACATGGAAAATTTTATCAAAGCTGAATGAAGCTGGGTTACATAAGTAGTAAATTTGCAACTATGCTGCTAGAAGATGACAGTGGATTTGTAGATACTCAGAAAAAAAAAAAAAAAAGAGAGAGAGAGAGAGAGAAAAGAAATCCCTGACCAGGCCCCAGCTGGTCTAACTATGCCAGCCCGGGAGCCAGACATGTGAGTAAAAAAGTTTCAAAAGACCCCAGCCTCAGCTGCTGACTTTCTGCAACCATATGAAGGATCCAAAATGACTAGTGCCCAGCTCTGTCAACACCCCCTCAAAGAAAATGAAATATAACAACAAGTTACTGTTTTAAGCTGTTAAGCTTTGGTATGATACGTCACACACAACAACAAATAACTGGAACCTGTAATAAACATCTGAAGACCTGGCTGATAATTTCTCAATTCATTCATAATACTAACTGCAACAGCCAGCCCTGCCCTGTCAATTCAGAAATTTAACTGTTTTCACACACATGCCCAGACACACACATGTATATGCGTATGATATTATTCAGCTAAATATATATATATAGTTAAATACATGTATTTAATATTTAAACTCCACTTACTTTACTGGGTACAAAATTACATTGTTAGATTTTATTAACATATTTTTGTACATTAAATAGATTTTCTTAACATTTTAAGGGCTACAAATGATACAATAACAGTAATACTCAAATATAGAAGTTTTATTACTAGAAAAATATTCATATATTTTAATAGACTTTTTTTTTCAGAAGTTTTAGGTTCATGTCAAAATTAATGTCATTTGAAGTATAAATTTCTATTTATTACCTTCACAGTATAAATGCTGGAAAAAGTAATGATGCTTAAGAAAACTTGTTTTTGTACATTAAATAGCTATTTAAAATGTACAAGTAGAAAAATAGTGAAATAAATTGATATCAGATGAAAATTCATAAGATGAAATAAAATGGCATCCCTTTGAGTATCAGGAGATAGTAAATCAAGTGGCTCAAGAAAGAGGATTATATTTTTTGACCCAATAACTAGTTCCAATTTTTAAAATTATAGTGCAAAGCAGAATGAGAGATATTAGATTACAACATAATTTCCATCATTGTAACAGTGCTTATGCATTGGCATATAACTTCAATAAAATAATTGCTATTTAATTCAATTTAGGTCATGAATATTTTTACCAAAGAGGTACTATTTGGTAATTATTCATATCTTTTTTTTCCTGACTTTATCTGGGGGTTGTTGAGGATCAAACTCAGGGCTTTGCAGGGCTTTGCATGTGCTAGGCAAGCACTCTGCCACAGAGCTAAAACCCCACACCATTCATTCATGTCTTGAAAGGTGGTTTATAAAGCAAAAAAAAAAAAATTTTTTTTTTCAGTTTTGGTTATGGAATCCAGAGCCTCACATACATAGCAGGCATATGTTCTACAACTGAGTCATATCCTCAACCCTGAAACAGAACTTTACTCCCTCAAAGTTTCCTCAAAATGTAGAAAAAGCTACCAAGTCATGTATAATATACATCACTTTTGTGTATTTGAGCCAACATAAAAGTATGTATTAAAAAACGTGAAAGAATTAGAGGAGCATTAAGTACTCAAAAACATACTTACAAGTAAATAACATCCTGTTTCTGTTACTACCTGAGTTTGTGCATAAATTGCTTTCCCATCCCTGGTCTTTTATCCCTCCATTTTAATTTCTGATCTCTTAGTAGTATATATGGATGTGAGTATATATATGGGTAGGTAGATAAAGAAATGTATTTTTCCCATGGGGGGCTCTTTAAGATCTTCAGCAGGGAGATAAGATAACATTATGATAGTTATTTTCCAAAGTTTTATTAGTAAGATGTCAATCAATTTTAAAGAAAGTTATTTCTCTTGGCCTTCAAGTTATCTGGCATCATAATATTAGTCTTATCTGAGTAAAAAATGCTAATCTAAAAACCAGGAAGCATGATATTATTCTTGGTTCTACTACTTATTTTCAATCTGACCAAATATTTATGTTTCTAGTTGAAAAAGAAATTTTAAAAGGGACTCATTAGCTTTAACTCTTCTTTCTCCAAGTAGTAACATTTTTAAAAAATGACAGAGGAAGAATTATGAATTAAATGCTAACCCAGTGGAGGATATTCCTTTATGCATTCCCTGATTCAGCATTTGTTGAGACACAATGGATACCTGGTGAGAGGGACCTACTTACCATCCAGGGGGACACCTGCTCACCATCCAGTGGGACACCTGCTCACACCACAAGTCCACATCAGCTCAGCTCAAGTTTGTTGCCAAAGAAGTTTTGGCATCAATCCGGAAATAAACTTGATATTCAGAGCTTTTGGGGTTTTAGAACTATAGATAAGGGACAATCAATTTGTATCATGGTGTCATACAAACACATTTTTGGACAGATGTAAGATAAGAGTGCTGACCGAATGCGTAGAGATGATACCTACCCAGGCTGGCAAGGAGAAGAAGGGTTGAAGATAGTAGGAGTTGCTTCAATGTGCCAATGAAATAAAAAGACAATACTGTATCATTGTTCCGGGTTGTTGTGAGAGGTGTTCAAGAAGAAGTCATTGCCTGATGGAGACGTCTGAGACAACTTTTGATCTTTTTCAGTGTATCATATTACAAATAGATGCTTATTGTTTCCAAGTTAACAAGGAAAACTTTATTTGGTCTATTCGATTCCCCTATTTATACAACTTTTGAAAATCACATGTAACACATTAAATAGAAATGTCTTTTTTCAAACACTCAGCTACTTCTTGCATGTCTATGCTATACTTCAAGGTTTTAACACTTCCTTGCACTGTTTGGTTGACTCTATCTGGCTTCAGCTATACTCTACCCTACCCTTCCATATAGAGTGGCCTTCTCACTCCCTTGCCTGAAAACTTTGAAGAGTTTCCCACTGGAAAAAAATTCATATCAAATTATATATCTGTCTAAATACGCACATATATTACTATACATCTAATGCAAAGGAATCAGAAATTAATATAGGGCAGTAGAATAGGGAAGAAATGAGACTGAAATACACAAAAACTCAGGCAAGAGTGCAAGCATAGGAAACTTCTCATGAGGATTGCAGATTTGGTGGTAAAGAGCAGGAGAGGCAAACAGAATAAATGCCAAAGCTCGGGAGAATAAGAATGAAATGCCATCTAGGCCAACCAAGAGCTTCTGCGGAAGATGCCCCTTGGAAGTGAAGTGTGTGCTAAGCACATCTAGAGCTAGACTCTCTTCAACATAGGTCCAGAATATCTCAACATGTTAAATGTTTGCATGTAATCAGACACTTCTAAAGTTTGTTTAGTATTTTTATTATTTTGCTTCCAATTTTACCTTCATAAATTATTTGTACTAGTTTTCAAGGTGGGCCTTACTAAACAAATATATATTTGGTATCTGATTAAGTTGTTCATTAATCAATCAAAAAGTATTTACTGGAATCTGTTTTATAGATTCCAGCACAAAGGAGAAATACTGAGGTAATCAGTAGAAAACAAAATCAGAGAGTTTGAATATTTATTGCTTTACTATACAATCTTATAATTTTATTGAATGTAATTTTTATAAATCCTGGAAACATATAAAATAGTTTAACAGCAACACCTTAGAAACATTTAAAAGCTTTAAGAAATTACTTATCTTCCATGCTGCAATACATTTAGAAATATACAAAATACAAAATGTCAGCTATTCATTTCATCCTAGCTGAGACAAAGTTAGGGCACTGAATTTAAAACTTCAAAAATATTTGTTTGAATTATATTATGACTATGCAAACTGAAGCAGCTTGGTTAAACACGGAATATGCAAAATCTGTTTCACTTCTTGCTCTTTATCTCAAACACTAATAAAAAGGGCGAGGATAGAAAAGACTTAGAATTGGTCTTTCCTATTTCCTTCTCAAGCACCCTCAAAAGAGAGTGGAACCTAGTTCTGCTAGACTCTATTGCTTCACATCTCCAGATGTTGGTCTAACTGGATATTTATTTCAGTGACAATATTTTAAGAATGTGTACATACAGAAATTAATTTTCCTGAGGCAATGTTTACATAAGCCATTGACTATAGATGTATGGAAACTTAAAAGGAATTAACTTCCTCCTCTTCCTCCTCCTCCTCCTCCTTCTTCTTCTTCTTCTTCTTCTTCTTCTTCTTCTTCTTCTTCAGAGAGAAGGACAGTGAGAGAGAGAGAGAGAGAGGCAGAGAGAATCAATTTTTCTTTTTAGTTTTTCACGTGGCTTTTTTTGCTCTGACACTTAGTTGTGTACGTAGGTGCTGGGGTTTGAACCCGTCTACTTGTGCATGCCAGGCAAGCACTGTAACCGTAAAGCCACTGCTCCAGCCCTAACTTCCTTCTTTATACAATCATAGGATTACACTCTATAAAATATCATGTATTTGAAGATTATTACAGCTTGGCAAAATAGGTTTTAAGATTAGGAAAAAGAAGTTCAGAGAAGTGAAATGACTTGTCCAAATAATTCTATCTGTAGAAGGCCTAGTCAAAACTGGAATCTAGATTCCTAGCTCCCTGCAGTACTATGTATGGTGGCAAATGCCATTGACTCGTTTATTCACTCAAACAAGTATTTATTGGGTATTCACTCAATGTCAGGCAAAGGCATGGGGCTAGAGTGGAGAACAAAGGAAACAATAAAGTCTCCCCTTATGGATTACATTTGAGTAGGGAAGATGGAAAATAAAAGAAATAACAAAATGTATGATAAGTCAGATGATGGTAAATACTATGGAGGAAAATAAAGCAAGCTGGGAATCAAGGCATAAAGCAAGGGGAGCTGCATATTCAAATAGGCTGATGGGAAAACACTCATTGACACAGGGGCATCTAACCAAGACTTGAAGAAGGAGAGGAGCCAGACACAGGGATATCCATGAGTAAGTAGAGTGCTCTAGGAAGGGAAATAAGTGCCAAAGTCCCAATAGCAGAGTGTTTGTAGCATGTTTATGGAAAAGCAATGTGGCTGGCACAGCTAACGAGGAGAACAGTGCCCCAGGCTGGGCCAGATTATGAGGGTTCTACCCTAAGAGAGGTAGGAAGCCGCTGGAGGATTTGAGGGTCTCACTCATATTATAATTGAATCATTTTGTCTGCTATTTGAGAGTGATCTGGAAGTGCAATGAAGGAAGCAGGAAGATTGGTCAGGAGTTTCTAAGAATTATGATGAAATGTAGGGGAAACCAAAGTGACAGAGCAGAAAGGGTTGATAAGTGGTGAGATTCTGGACAGATTGTGAAGGTTGAGTCAGCATGATTTTTTGATGGTTTGGACATGGTGTGAGTAACAAGGAGGGGTCAAAGGTAACTCTCAAGTTTTTAGCCAAGCAACTAAACAATGGAGTTTTCATTTAGTGAAATGGAAAATGCTGCAGGAGCAACATGTTCGTAGGAAGCCCAAAAAGTTCCATTTTTGACATGCTGAGTTTGAGATAGCATCTGAGACATTCAAGTAGAAGTCAGAAGGCAGTTGGACACACAGTCTGGAGTTGCAGGGCAAGGTCTGGATAGAAATACTACATGAGGGTCAGAAGCACATACGTGATAGTGAAGATCCAAGACAGAATGAGGTCACCAGGGAAGTGATTATGGATAGAGAAGGCAGAGGACTGAGCCCTAGAGCACTCCAGTGTTCAGAGATAAGGAAAATTGAAAGATCAGGCTACGGAATGCAAGATTAACTATTTGAAATGCTGCTGATTGCTCAACTCAGATGAGGCCTGAGAACTGACCACCACAATTATCAGTGTGAATGTCATTGCTGACCTTGTCAAGTGTGATATGGTTGTGAGGAGTGTGTAGCCTGACAGGAGTGAATAATGGGGAGAAGAATGACAGATAGCAAGTAGCCAGCTTTTATGAATTTGTCATAATATTTCTATGTCATTTTAAAATGTAAAAATGTTTTAAAATTATAATAACAACTTTTTATTGAATACTTCTACCATTATAGGTCCTGTATTATGCACTTTACACATTAAAAAAATCTTCATTCCAATAAAATGTAGTTTACTGATAAGGAACCTGAGGGTTAAAGAGTTTAGTAACTTCCCCAAGGTGCCATGTGTGATAATTATTGGAGCTGAAATTGGAATTCCACCGTTTAACTCTTAGCCATTGTGCTACAAATGCCTTTAAAATGCTAAAATTAAGAGCCACATAAGAGTGATTGTTTTCTGATTTAACTAAAAATTGGCAGAGAGAATACAGAAAAGCTAGCCAAGATCCCCGTCCTTGCTGGTCAAGGTGTCCTTTACAGGAATTACAGACAGAACTCAAAAGGGTTGTTTGTCCTTTTGGCCATCAGTCAACTCATAGTTGGCCATTACCCATTAAACCCTTTTTAGTATGAAATGATTTGATGAATTAATTTTAGCAAAGTTGCTAAATTCAAATAAAAATTATATTAGAAAGAAATTCAGCTCTCTAAGCATTTATAAAAGAGAATAATTAAGGTCTGTCTACAAGTCTGGTAAGCCAAATATAAGGAAAGAAAATAGGTTATTTTCCTACATGGTTTGTTTGCATGACACATGGTCTTGTTTACCCCTCAGCAGAGAAGGATTGTGTTAGCCTTGGCAGGCCCACTTCCTTCCACACTCTCCATTTAATTTTGGCTAGTATTTTAATTTATCCTCAGATTGAGCTATTGAATTCCCCAACACTGTCACTGGTGCCCAGTGGGATAAGACAAAGGACATATCAAACAGAACTGATATTTCCATCAGGATAAACACATGAGTCTCATGATTTGTTCTGTTCTGAAAGCCTGAGGCTCAGAATTCTGTTACAGTTTGTTTCAATACTTAAGGAGGAAAAGTATAGAAATATTAACCAGACTTTCATTAAGAACTGCTTAAGAAAATTACATCTGCTAGCTTCTATTTATTTATTTGTTTGTTTATTTGTTTATTTGGTGGTTGATGCTGGGGATTAACCCAGGGCCTGGGGCATGCTAAGAAAGTGCTCTACCACTGAGCTTCATTTCCAGTCCTTTTTAAAATTTTATTTTTGGCAAGAGGTTCTTGCTAGTTGTCCAAACTGTTCTCAAACTTGAAATCCTACTGCCTCAGCTTCCTGAGTAGCAGGGATTATGAACCTGTGCTGCCATGCCAGGACGGGCTTCATGTGTTCTGTGTGTGGTGTAATAGGAAGAAAACCATTGCGGTTCTATATGAGAATCACATATTTTGACAAGAAAATGAGAAAAGCTAATGTACTAGTTTTTCAATCTTACAAATTAGGGAATGGATTTGAAATTATTTGGGGAGTTCTAAGAGTTTATAAACATTAGCTGGTGTTATCAGGAAAGCAAAATCAAAAAACGTCCTAGTTATATAATAGACTCTAAGTATTTCTAATAGAATTGTGTAAATAAAGGCTTACAATAAAAATATTTGTATTTATACAATGCTGTTAACTCTTTTCAAAGTTATATATGTACAGGGGGAAATTCCAATTACAATAATGTAAACTGCAAGCTATTACTGACTCTTAGGTCCTCAGTCCTTTTCTTCAAAGTTAACCAGAGTTTCTAGTTTTTTACATATCCTTAAGTATATTATATGAATTTTATATCATTAAACCTATTTATATTTATTATTCATACCTTTGATTAAAAATAATTGGTTATCACATGGTAGTTTTCCTTTACTCCTTCACATTTTGTAGATTTTGGCATAGTAATTACAACTCATTCTGATAAATAAATAGCATTTTTTTTCTCCAAAAATATTCAGAGCCAAGGATGTAGCTCAGTGGGAGACCATTTGCCTAGCTTTCATGAGGCCCTGGGTTCAATCCCCTGTACCACAAAAAGAAAAAAAAAAACAAATAAATATATTTAAGCAATTCATAAATATTTGTCATGATTGAAGCATTAAAAATTTACCTGCACAACTTATCAAGGCAGTAAAACTGATGTTATTAGAGATCAGACCTTTAAGCTCAGTGTTTACTCAGACAAAATCTTTAAACATTTACTGTTTGGTGTTCTACTCATTGCATTTAGCAGGAACTCAAAACATGATGAGAAACTGGTACTGATTAGTGTAACTCTGAGCCTCTGATAGAGCCTGCTTTCCTGGTTGTATCTAGCAGAAGTTACTTTAGACAAATCTTATCTTTGATTCTTAAGTCTTTCTTCCTTAATGTTGTTTCTAAACCTATTATGAATCCAGAGAACATTTCAATGCAAAACTGAAATACACAAGCTGAGGAAGAAGAGACATGTAATACTTCTTCCTCTGAATATGAAGTTCAACACAGGCACAGAAAAACATTGCTTTGTAATTTTTCCATGTTACTTCTGCACTGAGTGCCGGGAGGCGTTGTCCTGACTTACCTGGATGTTCAGACATAGGCATCTGGGCAGGAGTTCAGCAACACTTTGCCAGGTGGAGAACATTTGGATGACTCAGGATCTTCTTCTGGCTGATGGACTTTGAAAACAGTATTTCTTTTTTCGTAACAGTAACCAAATGATTTTTGAAGTCTTTGAAAATGATGAAGTTCAACCTATTAGAGTGGGAATTGGAGAAGAAAAGTCCTGAAAAACAAGATTTTCTCATATTTGTAATGTCAGTGTTATAATTTAATGTGAGAAAAGCCAAAATACAGTTATTATGATTGGATAAAATAATAGGTTACATTTAAGCATAGCTGAGGTACTTCAGGAAAATGTGTGCAGAGCCCTCTGACATAGGACTTCCTTTTACTCCAGTGCTTACCATCCCATCCCCTTCCTAAACCAAGATGTCTGTTGACCTCACTTGTTTACGATGTGACTGTTTTTTAAAAAAGTTTCTCATTCAAAACATTTTACTGTTAGCCACACAATAAAAATCCAACCATTAATGTACGCAAATATATACACAATGAATTCAATAAGAGAAAATTTCTCAAAATGTACATGTACGTAGCTTGGGGCCAAGCAGACAAAACAGTAGACTAATTGGATTTTCCCTTTCACCTGATTATTTCTGGTCATGGAAAAGCATAAACAAAACTTGGCTGACCACCCATCATTCATCATCCATAGCTGCACTTAAGAATTCACTCTACGGAGTGTGTTAGAATAAAGAAATTCAAATTGACTTTAAAAATAATAATATTTATGATAGCATTTTACTGAAAAGAAAAGAATTTCAGGATTCTGTAAAATTGGAGGAAAAAGAGCAACTGAAAATGGAATGAAATGAAGCCTGTCAGACACACAGGATATGTGATGAAAAGAATAGTGGATTCAAACAAATATGAAACAAGAGTGTGAAGCTATTTAGGATAAATGAAAGAGGAGGAATAAAAGACACGTGACCACACCTGAATTATATTGTAATATCAACTTCTGTGTGATTATATAGATCAAATATAATTTTATTAATTAAGTAATTCATTTATTTATTTAAAGAAAGAGGGACAGAGACAGAGAGAGAGAATCAATTTTTTATTTACTTTTTCATGTGGCCTTCATTGCTCCGACACTTCGTTGTGTATGTGGTGCTTTGGTTTGAACCCATGTCCTCATGCATGCCAGGCAAGCGGCACAACCACCACGTCACAGCTCCAGCCCGCTCAGATATCATTTTAAACATGCTACAGAGCTCAATATCTGTTGGCTTCTGTTCTCTGAACCAAAGAGGTGTACAGGGGTTGGGGAAAGCTCGTCAGCCCTGTCTCCCTTCTTTCATGTAGCAAGGCTCGTTGCTTTCACCTCCTAAGAAGGAAGAAAGCACCAGTCTTGTGGGGGCTCTTCCCCCTCATTTATTCCTAGACCCAGTTTAAGCTTTAATCTTTTCCCTCCAGAAATGCTCATTTTAAGTACTGCAAAACCTCCAAACCAACAGTCAGTGTGTAATGAAGCGGTTAGCTGTTTGTTGCTACAGGAAATTACGAGAAGCCCAGAATTGGGGAAGCTGGGAATAGGGCATATCCTGCTTTGAAGATGGAGAAAAGAGTTCCTATATTACAATAAAGGACCCTTCAAAGGAAACAAAAGTTAAAATATACAAATACATTTGCTTTGCCACAGACAAACCAAGCAAACGAAAAGAACTCCCTAAGCTCTAATTGGAAAATAATGTAAAACCCCACTGTGCCAATTACAGAATTTTATTCCTTTAAAAGAAAGATAATAAGCTATATACCATGCCTGTAATAGCAGTGACAATTTTCCCAAGGATCTGATTACTTTAAAGGGCAAAAAAATTCTTAAAATAATTACATCAGCATATGGACTCTGGAAACTTCTTGTACCGTAATAAGGTCAGATGGGTGTTTCCTGCTTCACATTTCTAGTACACGTTGTCTTTTAGACAATAATAGTGTGAAACAATAGTTTGGCACAGGTTCAATGCACACTAAGAAATGCCCTGGCCCTTAAAACCTGGGATGAGTCAGCCTCAAATGGCAAAGGCCTCTATGACGACAAGAAAGGCAGAGATGGTGTCTGGGGAGCTGTGACCCAAAGAATGCAATTCAGGAAGCAGGCACATCCCTGACTTCAGTCCTTCACGAGTCTTCAATTTCTTGACTACTGAAGAGCTGTGAGGTTTAACGTTTATATTTACACAGACAACATTTGTGTTTGTGTCTGAGTAACATGGCTTTTTTGTTGTTGTTTTTTACTTTTTTGTCTATTTGCTTTTATTGTTTGCAAAGCAAAATTGCAATAGAGAAAAAGAATTTATCAGCAATTGTGCTTAAATTTCCAACCAGGACTGACCGCTGCTTCCACTACCCAACCTCCTTCTTTAGTCCTGAATAATCAGCACAGACCAGAATGAGGGACACCCTGCCCCCTCACCAAATTTTGCAACCCACTGGGAATCCCTAGCCTATTCGATGACCTCATGGAGACTTTGAACACCCAGAGGCAGATCCACCCAGTACTGGGTCTCTCATAAACTGTTCCATCTCCCATCGTCTCTGATACCATAGTGGGATCTCCAGCATATGCTGGCATCAAAACCATCTGTGTCCAGGTGAGAATATTGGTGCCAGTCATTCCCAATAACATCTCTCATCTCTAAGCTTCTGCCACTCAGGGAAGGTACAAGGAAAGGGCATCCTGAAAAAAGGCAGAAGATGAAGAAGGGAGATTAACAATGGAACAAGTATTTCAGAGAGTACCAGGGACAAAGTTAGAAGGGACTAAATTGGGGATGGGACATTGCAAAGCAGAAAGAATGACATGGGAGGAGGGTAGCCAGAGAATTCCAGGGAGGAGAGTGGTGGAAGGCACCCTTGCCAACACTCCCTTTTCACTCTTCACAAAAATAGACCACCAAGTATTTCTCATTTTTAAACTAATAAAGTCTTGTTTGCTTAAAATTATGTAAATAACAACACTAGGTATCTATTTTAAAATTCCAAACAACATCAAAAAATAGAGAAAACATAAATGCATCTCCAATTCTACTCTCTATAAATAAGCACTGTTTTAATATTTTATCAAAAGCCTTCTAAATATTTCTATACAAATACATGCACATTCCTGTGTATACACACAATTTTACATAAAGTAGGCATGTATAGAAGTTTGGTAACTTGTTCTCATTTAATGATAGGTCACTGGTGTCTGTTCTAGTAAATATAGATCTACACGATCTCTTTGCTTTTTTGAGAGAGAGGGACAGTGAAAGAGAGAGAGAGAAACAGAGAATCAATTTTATTTAGTTTTTCTATGTGGCTTTCATTGCTCCGACACTTGGTTGTATATGTGGTGCTGGGGCTCAAACCCGCATTCTCACTCATGCGAGGCAAGTGCTATAACTGCTGAGCCATTGCTCCAGTCCCTACATGATCACTTTTAATAGTTGCATAATATTCAGTTGAGGGGATGCATCACAATTTATTTAACAAAGCACTCATGAAAGAAAATCATTTTTATCTATTTTGATTATTATTAGTAGTACTGAGATGAATTGATATATCTGTGCTATTATGTGATCTTCTTTACAAATCTGATAATGCAAAATAGTTCTTGTGCTTTTATTTCTATTTTCAATCTTTGATGAAGTTCTAAGATTTTGTAGGCCACTCATATTCTTTGATGAATTATTGTGTTCATTTTTCCATTAGTATGTTTTCTCTTATTGGTTCATGATATCTCTTTGTATATTAGAGATACCAAACCTACCATCTTTTGTTTTTGTTGTTGTTATTGTTCGACACAGTCTTAAATATTGGAGGGAATCATTGTTACATATTCATGCAGACATGAATACTGGCAAAGTAAGTTAAGGCTGATCCTAGTCCAGGATCTCCCTGGATTTCTCCATTCTCTGATCTCATGTCTTCTCTGTCATACCCCCATTTTATAGATAGAAATGAGCATATATATATATATTAATTTTTGAAATTTCTGAGTTTCTCTGCTTGCCTGTGTATAGTTTGGCTTCTCACAGGAGTTGAGTGTTCCCAGTTGTGTTGATATCGCCCCTGTTCCTTACCTCCCTTCCCTTCCTCCCTCCCTTTGCCCTCCACCTTCATGTTATAGGAAATTTCAACTTTGTTGAGTTTATTATTTAAACTTATCTAATTTTCATTCTATCTTAGGTTTTACTCTAGCTTCCACATATCAGAGAAAACTTTTGGGTCTAAAATCTCTGTGTTTGGGATATTTCACTCAACATAATTTTTTCCATTTCCACCCATTAAGCTGCAAATGCCATGATATCATTCTCTCTAACAGCAGAATAGAACTCAATTGTGTATATATATATATATATATATATATATATATATATATATACAGTTTCTTAATCCATTCATCCAGTGAGGGGCATCTGGGTTGGTTCCATATTTTAGCTCCTTCCGTCTTTTACAACATTCATGTATCACAAATATTTTTCCAGTTTGTTCCTTGCTTTTCAATCTTAATGTTATGATATTTTTTCTGTATAAAAACATTTTAATTTTGATATAGTTAACTTTATCATTAATTTATTTTTGTTTAAGCCCTACTGACTTAGTATCCTAATATTACCACTATTGCTAACAAATTAGGTCCTTAATCAACTCTTACTCAGAGAACTATAAGAGTCTGCATTCATCTCCCTGCTAGGCTTGTCTCTGCATCCTGACATCTATATTCCATGCAGCGATCAGAGTGTTCTGTTTAAAATGAAAGTAGTGTGACTATTCAGTGATACATGTCCCAAGTTGGTAGTTATGGTACGGCTTTTCACGTAAAGTAAAATAAAACTAAAATAAGAACATGGCAAATATTCCTGGAGAATCATTAATAATGATTTTTGAAGAATGAAAGTTCATTATTTTTATTTTAAGAATAGTGCATACATAGTATGAAACAAGATAAAAATCAAATTATTTTAAAAGTAAACTAGAAAGTATCAAAGAAACAGTCATACTTGGGCAGAAATATTTAAAAAGCAACGGATATGGAGGATGGAAATTAATTCTTTAATAATGAACATGAGGCTTTCCTGAGTGTGACCTCCTCCCAACCCTCCAGCTCCATATTCCATCACTCTCTAGCTGAAACAGCTCCAACAAACGGAACCGATCATACATTTTAAAGTACAATTGGCCCTCCATATCTGTGTGCATCTCATCCATGGGTGTAGATTTAACCAACTGTGGATCAAAAATTTTCATTAAAAAATTACATCTGTTTTGAATAAACATAGACATTTTTAGTCTTTAGTCCTTAAACAATACAATGTACAGCTATTTACATAACAGTTTCTTTGTAATAGGTATTGTAAATAATCTAGAGATAAATTAAGGTATATGAAAGGATGTGTGTATTATATGCCAATGTTATGCCATTTGACATAAGGGATGATTTATATGCAGATTTCAGTGTTCACAGAGGTCTTAGAAACAATCCCACAGACGCTGAGGGACAACTGTACCTACTTGCTTGTATCAATTTCTCCCATTAGTCAAGGAGCTCCTTGATGGAAAAATTATTTTAATTATCATTGTAACACTTACTACCTGGCATAAAATAGATTTCATAAATATCTATCTGTTGAATGAAGAAATATTAAGCCAAGAGAGCAGTAAAGCTTTCAACAGCAACTACAGTGACTATTTTGTGCTCACAATTAAAAATATCAGAACTATACCTCACAAAGAAGGAAAATGAGCCTCATGTCCTAAAATATAAATGCAGAAATATTCTCTTTGCCTTCAATGTTCCTTTAACTTGGCTTCCTTCCCACCCCATTTATAAGCACACACACACACACACATTTGTGTTCACTTCCTGGGGGAATATTTGACTTAATTAACAATGGTAGAATAAGTTTGAAAGAAAATAAAGAATTAAGATTTTGAGTTCAGATCTTAATGCTAGCCAATAATCCCTACATGAGGTGCTTTGGCTCAGCAGTGGGATTTACCTCTCCTGCTACCCAAGATGATTAAGAGTTGATGTGTAATTGACAATGATGTACACTGGAGCATGTTATCAACTCAAGAAAGGGGCTTTGCCTGCATGATTTTCATTAGCATTAATGATAGTTAAGCTGCACACACAGAGCTTAATGTCCTCTTTGCTCTAAGAAAAAGGAGGGACTTTTATCACTAGATTATGAAATATTGATTAATTCATGTATGCTCGTACATCCATCTAAAAATCAAATCACTCAATCTGTCACTTCTTGTCATACATCCACATAGAAAAACATAATAGCAGTTGTGAGAGGAACAAAAGGTGAGATGGGGGTTGGAAATGAGGAAGGAGGGTAAGAGCAGAGAAAGAAAAAGGCTGCAAATGAAATGTGTCAAACTATGGCTGCAGACAGACACACCCACCCACACAATCACACACACACATACATGCACACAATCACTTCTCTAATTAACGCAGCTCTGCCTTCATGCCAGATATTAGGGAAACATTAATGAGAGAGAAGTCTTGTAAATCCATTTCCCAGTTCATTAATTATGCATCAATGCCAAGTTTTTGTTGGCCTGGCATAAGACAATCCTGTTCCAATAAAGACCCAAAGCTGCACGTGACTCAACAGTTATGGGATTTTCCTGACTCTGTGATGGTACTGGGGGTCTACTCAGTTCTTATGTGATGCGTATTTGTATTTTCTGGTAAGTATTCTGTGACTATAAAATGTCCTTTAAGCTGACTACATTGTTTCTTAGCTAATACTTCATCCATCTCTGTCACAGGCACATTAGGAATTCTATTCAGCTAGAAAAAAATAGCAGCAGAACATTGTGAATGTACTTAATGCCACTGAATTATACCCTGAAAGGTGGTTAATATGGTAAGTTCCATGTGATTTATATTTATCACAATGAAAACAATATTTTTAAGAAGGAAAGAAGCATACCTACAGATCTGAAAAAGTTAAGTTATACGAGGACTTTAACAGTGAAAAAAGGTTCTCAAACTCTCTCAAAAGATCTCCAAACATAATTTCTTTTGTGCAGAGAGAATATAACCTGATGGATTCCAGAGCCAGACAATGTGCTATTTGAAGAGGGCTTTGGGGGAAGGCAAGGGTGTTTGACCCCAGCAACAAATATTATCTGAGCATCCAGATGATTTTTAACGTTATCCTCGTTTATTTGGAGATATCAATATTCAATTACAATCAACCTCCTACCATATTACTTATTATGTTCTGGGCCAATTGTTTTTATCACTGACTTGATGTTCCATATTACTCGGACCCAAGTACAAGTAAACTTGGTTAGAATAGCTGCCAGAGTTTGAGTAGCAAACATATGAAAACTACGGTCTGCTTCCACTGGTGGATAGGGTCACTTTTTTTCCTCTATTGATAAATCTCACTTTTGAGGATGCTTCAGATCCTTAAAGTGTCTCATACCTAATACTTAATACAGTGTCATACTCCTGTTGGGTACATGGTAAATGTCTACTGACTCAGTAACCTTTTCTCAGCCCTTGTATCAAGACAGTCATAACAAATGTCACCAAGTCTTATATTTTCAAAGTGCAAACTGACCCTGAGCTTAAAAAGGAATTTTTCTCTCATTATAGCATAGCTAAAATTACTTCAACAGTTATTGTATTGCATTGATTTGAAGCAAAATTTTGGTCAATCAAATGACATTTGAAATACAGAAAATAATTGAAAATATAGCAGTAAAGGATCAGTGGCTCAGCAGTTACAGAGATTGCTTGGCATGAACGAAGATGCAGTTTCATACCCCAGCACCCTGTACACAACAGTGTCAGAGCAACGAAGGCCACATGAAAAATTAAATAAAAATTGACTCTCTCTTTTCTCTCTCTCTCTCACTGTCCCTCTCTTTAGGGAAAAAAAAACAAACAAACAGTAAAGGCTTTGTCAAGAAATATTTTGTTCTTTGTGTAGTTTTTACCATGTAAATATTTCTAATTGATATTTCATTTAAATAAAAATAAACCATCAATACATCAAAGAAAGCTGTATGCTGTTTGTTAAATTCCTTCTTGTTCCCCTGTGCTTCCTTATTTAAAAAAAAATGTTTTTAAAGAGAGAGGGGCAGTGAGAGAAAAGGAGAGAAAGAAACAATCAATTTTATTTTAGTTTTTCATGTGGCTCTCATTGCTCTGACACTTCATCGTGTACGTGGTTTGAACCAACATCCTCACACATGCCAGGTAAG
The DNA here is from genome assembly GCA_004027875.1 of Aplodontia rufa. Classification (NCBI taxonomy): domain Eukaryota; kingdom Metazoa; phylum Chordata; class Mammalia; order Rodentia; family Aplodontiidae; genus Aplodontia; species Aplodontia rufa. The sequence goes on from PVKS010006057.1 coordinate 65,272, forward strand.
CACCGTAACCACCGAGCACCGCTCCAGCCCCTATCATCACATTTTATGAGCAGACACAATTTATATCATGAGGAGGTCAAGAGGGTTGGGAAAGACCATGTTCAAATACCCTCAACACAGAGCAACTAATGTTTACATAAACATTTTGAAGTTTGACGCACAGCAATCCAACAGAGCCTTGAATCAACAGTGTGTACATATTAATACACTTAACAAAAGAGGTTAGGATAGAAGAATGTGACACCATCAAGGAGTGTCACTTGACCTCCACTCATTGGTTACTTAGAAGCAGCTATGGTTCCATCTAGACACTGGTCTACTGTCCACCTATAGCCTGGAAAAGCAGCAGTGGAAGGAATTTCACTCAGGCTGAGGCTAGGATCTTGGAGGTCTTTGTGAAACTTTTGAGACCTTAGTTTCTCCCTGAAGAGGTCCCAGAAGAAAAGCAGTGTGAGACAGTGGCCAAGTGTGGTACCTTTTAAGTTATCCACAGATAGATCTCCAAATCAGTTTTTATCCCCCTTTGGGTACCAGGGATTGAACCCAGAGAGGCTTAACCTCTGGGCAACGTCCCCAATCTCCCTGGCCCATATTTTATTTTTTTGAGGCAGGATCTTGCTAAATTGATTGGGGTCTGGCAAAGTTGCTGAAGCTGGCTTTGAACATGCTATCCTCCTGCCTCAGCCTCCCAAGCCTCTAGGATTATAGGTATGCACCACCACACCCAACTCCCACATTAGTTTTTGTGAAAGACTACTGAGTGATACCAAGTATATGAGTGAGAAACAACTTGAAGTATTTAAGAAAATTTTCATTAGAAAAACAAAAAACGTCCCTTTTCTAGTGCCGCTTACCCTGTAAATTAGCAAGGCTTCTCAGGACATGCATCTGTGAAAAAAAACTAGGGATGGTATTAATGTTGAAACCATCTCATTCCTGCAATAAGCAATAACTCTTCGTGAATGGATGCACAAAATAATTGTAAAACAAAGGAAAAATAATAGCAGACTTTTTTTAAATATTAAAAATCCCAGTCAGGCATGGTGGTGCATGCTTGTAATCCCAGCAGCCAGAGGAGCTAAAATAGGAGAATCACAAGTTCAAAACAACCTCAGCAACTTACTGAAGCCCTGTCTCAAAATAAAAAGGGCTGGGAAATGTGGCTCAGGTGTTTAAGTGCCCCTGGGTTCAATTTCTGATTTAAAATAAAAAAGAAAAAGTCCAATTTATCTTACATTTATTTCATTAAGGGATGTCTTTCTGGTGAAATAACACTTAATTCTTTAGTCTGTGATTGTCCAATATAATTTTAATTTTTTTGCCATTTGAATCTACTCAATACAAATAATAAGGGTAATGGTGACTCATTCTAGAAAACATTTGGATACCATGATTACAGGAAATTCTTAAAGTTTAGATTTTTACTTTATATGAATATATTTGTTGAAGTGAGACATGGTAAAGCCATCAAGTTGTTCAAGCATAATATTTTAGAATAAAATTCCATGTGAAGTGAAATCTAAATATGAGTTTACAGGAAAATATTGTAAATATATAATAAGCAGTGCTTAGGGATTCACTTGTTTAAAATTAAATTTATTTTTTACTTTTAAATAGATGGTGGAGTATTAAATCATTGTAGTACTTAGCCTACATAAGTTACTATTTAAAAAGTGATGTAACAGACTTATTTTTAAGTAGAATATTTACAACATGAGGGAAAAATACCTGTTTGAACTTACAATAAAAGTATTTTGAAATGTGCGAAGGGGGCACAATTTTTTAAAAACTTGAATCAGTTGTGTGTGAGCAGGTGTCATGGTTTGAATGTGAGGTTTCCCCCCAAATCCCACATGTGATATTGCATGTGGGATGAAATGATTGGGTTCTAAGAGCCTTGGTAGGCTTGTAGGGTGAGGCTGGAGAGGGTGGTTCAGCAGGGGCGTGCCTTTGGGGTACATATTTTGAATCTGGCTTGGAGTCCCTCTCTGCTCCCTATCAATGCCTTCTGCTGTGATGTTCAGCCTCACCTCAAGCCCTGAGTAATGGAGCTGGCCATCTGTGGACTAAGACCTCTGAAACTGTGAGCACACAAAAAATTTTTTCTTCCTAAAATTGCTCTTGTCTGGTCCTTGGTCAGAGCAATGAAACAGTTGACTAAATCAGTAGGAAAGTTTAAAGACCACTGGGCATCAGGAACACATCACTATTTCTAATATTTGTGTAAGAAATGCAGATATTTCTAAAACTATCTATAAAATCTACTGTAGGAAACAGAAGACAATAACTTAAGAGTATTAAATCATGGCAGTTCATCACGAAGGCAAATAAAACCAGCTGTGATATTTATGTATCAGAGAACATCTCTATAGCAGTTGGACTCTCTACTACATCTTAAAATCTACTGGCCAGTTCATTGTGCATATCAGGAAAGAGATTAGAATGTGGGAAATGGATGTAAAATAATTCAATGATTTTGTGTGATTTATAGTGATAAGCCACAGTATAATTTTCTTATTGACTAAAGGAACACACATATACGTGACCACATGATCCTTGACCCCTAAAAGAGAAAGAGAGAATCAACTTTATTTAGTTTTTCATCTGGTGTCTGTTGCTTCGACACTTAGTTGTATAAGTGGTGCTGGGGTTCAAACTTGGGTCCCCCACATGCCGGGAAAGCACAATACCACTGAGTCACTGCTCTAGCCCCCAGGAATTTTTCTTAATGACTAATTAGGAAGTTACTTACTCTGATGAAATCTCATAGACCTAAATTTAAAAAGATATCATAACATTGTACACAAGAACAACACCACATCGAACAGGAAATGACAAGCCACATGTTTCAATTTATTTTGGGGAAAATTGATAACAAACCATCAGAATTAAAATGGAATTGAAGTTTAATAGAAATTCAGTGGGAACTAGTATTAAAATCAACTTTGCTGGCGCTATTAGAACATGGAGTACTGTTACAGAAGTGTGCAGAAAAAGTTTCACAGTCTAAAAGCATTATTACTCCCTAGTGTAAAACACTCCAAGCTAAATTATGGGAAAAGTCAACGTCTTACCAGTCTCAAACAATCGCCCTGCATCAGAATGAAAAGAAGGAAATGTTGTTCTGAAAAGCTTGCCAAGGCTGAAGAAAAGCAGAGTCCTTGCTGAAGGCGAATTGGTGGTAACAGACCAAGAGCGTGCATTCTAATTTGTTTGCCACAATTTACGCTTGGCAGTGGAGGTCTCAGGTTTTAGTGATCTACTTTTAGTTTTGCTCTAACAACTTGACTTCTTTCATATTTGTCATGAACTAGGTACTCAATGCAAGAATTTTTAAGCATAATTATTTGACTTTTTTTATGCTTTGGATCAAATTTAGGGTTATGCACATGCTAAGTGCATGCCTCTACCTCTGAGCTACGCCCTCAGCTTTTAACAATTTAGTATTAAGCGATCATTTCCAACCTTTGTGAGTATAATCTTTGAGCTTTTTATCAGGGAAAATTTCAATAAACACAAAGTTGAAGACAAGACTATAATAATAAATCATGTATCCATCACCCAGCTTTAATACTCACCAGTTAACAACCCAGCTTATTTATCCATACCCCACCTACTCATTCCACTTCAAATTATTTGGAAGCAAATTTAAGATTTAAATTGACTTCTTTGATCTCTTAATATAAAATATTTAAGGTGCTGCCTCTATCACAATACAGTAGTGGATTTTCAATAATACCCAATAAGAAAATCTACATACAGGTATTAATGTCTCCTCCACTCCTCTTTGCTATGACTGCCACCATCCCTAACCCAGGGGTCTTCAGCCCTCGGTGGAAAACCTTAGGAATAATGAATGGTTGCTGTCACCACTTATAAATGTGCTATTTACTAGCACCTTAGATAAACGCATAACACAAATACATTTCTGCTTCTGCTGCTTCATTTCTCAGGAATATGTCATTGTAAGTTTAGAAGCAGATTAGGAAAGATGATATAGTACTAAAATTCTCAACATGAATTTTATTCTTCATCCACCAAACTGAGAATTTCTCTGCTACCATAGAATAAAGAACTAACAAGGCTGCTGCTTTCTAGAAGTTGTTGCTCGCTAACAACTGTGTAGAGGGCTCTATTACATTGACATTGCACATAAAAGAAAGTTCAGATCCTTGAGGGCTGGAAACATCTTAGCACAATATAGCTAGTGAGCTGGCAAGCTAGTTGGCAGTCCCCCCAAGAGGCTAAGGAACAAATGAGCAAAGACTGAGTTTGCACACTTGGAAAGGACAATTCTGCACCAGGGGTACAAGTGTAAGAACTCTCCATCTTGGTACATCCTATGCATTTCCCATTAAACCAGGACCTCTCTTAGGCATGAAATTTTGTAGGAAGAAAGAAAAACAAAATGCTTCTCTTCCCTGTATGAGTGAGATAATTCCTTTCATTTTATTGGTAAGGGGAATTGAGAAAAGAATTTCCCTGATTTCTGCTCAGTGCACACAGGGAGCACACTGATTAATGCTAATGGAATTCATATATTTAAACAAGAATGCACTCAATCTCAGGATTACAAATATAATCAGAAAGTTTGTGAATGGAACTTATGGGTATGTATTTAATCTAGTCAATTTTAAACCTTTAAACCTTTATATTTAAATGAATAGAATTATCTCCAGTAAATTATATTGGACACTATTTCTATCTATATAAAAAGAAAAGAAAATCATAGTGTGTTATGTTTGCAGTTTATTAGAGAAAAAACAATCATCTCTAAATTAAATCTTTTTTCTAATATCATGGAATATCCTCTTTGGTAATTATAAATTTCTGAAAAAGTGTTATCATTTGAAGATTCCAATTTTGGCTTTGTTTTTCTAAACATGCCCGTTATGGAACTGAGCAAATAAAATATCTAAGATAATGAAATTTTCCTTACATAGTAAAATGTTTTCCTAAGCCATAATTCAAACATGAAATAAGACAATCTAGTTTTCCACTAGGGAAATTATTATCTGCTTCATATGTACCATATTAATTAGATTAAGCCCAAAACCTAGTAGTTTGCATAATTATATTTAATTTGCCAGAAGGGGTCAAATTGTAGCCTTGGTTCTCTACTAAGAGGCAATGCTGTTTAGTCAGCAAAAGTATATTGCAGTATAAAGAAACGTGAAAGCATTTGTAATTTCAGAATAATAAAATGTAGAGTTCTCTTAAGAGGCATGCATTTTTATTTGAATAGTAAAGACCTAAGAGATATACCTGATTAAATATTTATAATCATGGAATATGATTAGACATTAGTTAGAAGCTCATCTATTTCATCCCCTTCCAGTTTAGTGTCATTTCCTTAAATGTATTTTCTTGTCATTTAACTAATTCATCATTAAAACAAAAAATTCAGACACTGAAACTTTATCCATTACTTCTTTCTTTTCTTTTTTCTTTTTTTTGTACTGGGGATTGAACCCAGAGGTGCTTAACCATTGAGCAACATCCCCAGATCTTTTTTCATTTTTGTACTTTGAGACCAGGTCTCACTAAGTTGCTTAGGGCCTCGCCAGGTTGCTGAGGGCGGCTTTGAACTTGCAATCCTCCTGCCTCAACCTCCTAAGGGGCTGGGATTACAGGCATGTGATTGTGCCTGGCCATTATTTCTTTCTTATTATAATTCCTTCTCCCAAGGTTAATTTTTTTCTCCATATTTAATAAATTATTCACTCCTTATCTCCATCCCTCAGAAACATACTCTATTAAACAAACTTGCTATCTTTAAAAAACATCAACTGAGAAATAACTTTTCGCATTCATTTATAATGGAGCAAAGACGATCACCAAAATTATGCAAAGAAATAAAAATTTGATGGATAGGAATCTCAAGATGTCTTGCTATAACAAAAATTTTCTGGATTTCATCAGATGCTACTTTACTTACTCTTCGGCAAAAATTACTCAGAAACAAAACAAAATAACACATTGTGGTGTTTGGGATTCAGTAATTCTGGCCTAGTTGGAGCCACATAGGTATTTCCCCAGCTACTCCAAAAGTCATGCTTGTTATAAAGATCCAGGTCTCCCCTGGAATTCTGGATTATAAGAAGTTTGGCCCAGTTCTGGATTAGTTCTTGGCCAGCTCAACTCCATTTTGAAGCAGTGATATCCAAACATATATGATCATAAGAATCATCCAGGCTACTTTTGATACAGTACATTTTTCCAGAAAACCAAATCAGCTTTGTTGACTTAGAACCTCAGAGTGGGAGTTAGAATGGGTGTGTGGATAGGATGAAGCAAAAACAGATTTTTTTGAGATGTAATTCATGTATCAAATGATGCAACCATCTAAAAATGTCCCATTCAGTGGTTTTTAGTATATTCACAGGTATATATTGAGAGTGAGTGCAGAGCAGAGCTGCAGGCTTTGCAAGCCTTAGGGAGCAAGCGGGTGCCAGGAGGGAGTGTGGGAAGAGTGCGGGAGAGTGCTAGCGGAGCAGAGCAGGGGCTTAGTCAACTGCTGCTGAAAGAAAGTGTAAATCTATTTAACCGTGTTGTAGTTTAAATTAGAGGCCTCATTTTTGAATAGTATTTGAAGTAGCCCTAAATTCTCGTTTTCTAAGAACAAAGAACAACGAACCACGTTTCATACCGCCGGATGAACTGACCCTTAGCAAATAAATAGCCAATCAGGAGCTGAGGAGCCAATTCCTAACATGCCAACCTATATATGGTGAAGTCCAAGACAAAGGGTACCATGGCTAATAGCAATATATCATATATGTTAGAAGACCAACCAATCCTGTATTCTGCTTTGTTTGAATTTCCCACTTCACTGTGAAACCCTATAACAGTATCCCCGTATTGGGCTCGGGGCTCTCTCTCTCTCTCCCTGAACCAGCTGCATCCATGTTGGTGACAGAGAGAGCCCAGACTCAAGTCTGCAATAAACGACCTTAGTGTGTTTGCATCGGATTCGGCTCCTTGGTGGTCTTTGGGGACTTGAGACTCTGGCGTAACAATATAACCATCAGCACTATCAAATTTATAACATTTTTGTTATCTCAAAAGAAATTCCATATTCTTTAGCTATTACTCTACTCGCCCCTGCATCTCCCAGTGCTAAGCAATCACTTTTCTGCACTACAGGTTCTTGTGAATGAAATATACCTTATGCATGGAGTTTTGGTTTTCAGTTGTTTTTTCAACTGACTTCTTTCCATTACAAGAATATTTTCAAGGTCCATTTGAATTCTAGCATACTAGTTCTCCATTCCTTTTCATTGTTAAATTATATTTGATTATATTATATATCACTTTTATTTCTTCTTTCCTGGCATTGAAAGACACTTGTGTCCTCAGAGAATTTTGATGCTTAATTATGGATGAAAGGGGACCAAGTGTTGATCTCAGGTAAATTCCCAGCCCTCCTCAAAAAGGCAGCCTGGGGTTCTACACCATTAGAAGGAAGAGAAGCACGGCTGGCAAGGTAGGGCCTGGGATCAAATTCTGTCCTGTATTTCTTAGTCATGTGACCTGGGCAGGTGTTCTAATTCTCTTTGCCTCCATTTCCACATTTGTAAGATGGAAATGATGTAGAATTGTTGTGAGGATACGTAAGACAATCTGAGGAGTGCTTAAAACTGCCTGGGTCAGATACCTTATATATAAGAGCTATTATTTTTGTTTTCCTTTTTGAATGAACTCAAAATAATCATTTAAATACAAAGGCATAGGAGTTGAACATGTTATTCCCATGAAGAAAAAATTATTATATACAATCCAAGTTATAAAAGAACAAAAGAACAGATGGAATATGTAATTCTTCTAATTTTTTTAAACTAAAATCCAAGTATTGAAGGTTGGGAGTATAGTTCAGGGGTAGAGTACTAGCCAAATAAATACTAGTACTAGTATTTATTTTAAAGAGAGAGGGACAGTAAGAGAGATAAAGAGAATCAATTTTTAATTTAGTTTTTCATGTGGCTTCCACTGCTCTGAAACTTCATTGCATCCAAGTGCTGGGGTTTGAACTCGTGTACTCATGCATGACAGGCAAGCGCCATAACTTCTGAGCCATAGCTCCAACCCCATCCATTTTTGTTTTTTAAAGCAAGGTAATAAGAGACTGCCAAAGACATTCAGGGAATTTGTGCTGCTGTGTCTGCCTCAAGAGTTGTTACCTCATTCTTCCACTGGAAAATTCTTACCAATTCTTAAGACTCAGCTCAAATGTGCCTTCTGCTCTGGAAATTCCTCTATAAAGATCAGTTCTGATTCCTTTCTATTTGTTCCCAAGGTATGTCTCTTGCCCTATACTGTTGTGATTTAAACATTGTTTAAAGACTAAGCCAAAGGAGATCAGCACTGTGAAAGAGTACTGAATTTCCAGCTAAGCTCTATGGTGTCCTCTCAGAGGCCCAGAAATGAAGGAAAGGGTGGCTTTAGGCTTCACACCCTGATTAATCAGAGCAGTTCTGCTTTTTGTCCATTTATTTTCTTTTAATATTAAGTTTAGGAAAAAAATGTTTTTGAAGACCACTGGCATCATAGATACCATGAGCACTGGAGACAGGCTGTAGTCGGAATCCCATTTATATTACTGCTCTCTCAACGGTCAGGCATAAATGAAATGCGTGTGACAGCATAGTGCTTAACACAGAAAAGTAGGAAAAATTAATTCCCTTCCCTGTTATCAGAATCATTTCTAAAATAAATAAATAAATATTGAGAAAAAAAAAAAGAATCATTTCTGGCACAGGGCCTCGCTCAATACACGTTTACTGAATGGAAGAACTTGCAGTAGGATACTAGACTGAAACGGTCAGGATCAATTTTGAGGTTAAATATGAATAAAATGATGAATGCTATGTTAAAGTTTTCACGAGAATATATAACAAGCCTGATTTAATCATGGAAGGATTTTAACTGAAAGGCAAAGTATGATGATATTCATGTTTTAGGAAATATATCATTCTATATTCTTCTTTTATTATTTTTAATTTTAAAAAATTTTATTAAAGAGTTGAGTATGATCATAAGTGCATATAAAGTAACAATATGGTATGCATTTATTCCTAAGCCAGAATTGTCCCCATGTAACCCACACCCCAGTCTCTTGAAAATTCTATACTTTGCCCCTACAAGCGATACAAATGTTTAGATTGTGAATTTTCCAGAATTAAATGATTGCATAAGTATTATTTGGATTCTCAGGAGGATAAAGAGGATCATTCTATATTCTTAATTGATGATGTTTGCTGGCTGTACAGTTTGACTTAGTGGTTGAAAGCGTAGAATCTGAGTTTATATCACAACTCTGTCACTTATTAGCTATATGATTATAAGCAACTTATTTAACCTCATTTCCCTCCTCTGCAAAGTTGGTTTAATAATAGCATTTATATATGTTGAATGGGTTAGTGTATATAAAGCACCCAGAACAATGTCTAACACATAGTAAATAGCATGCAAATGTCAGATCAATGATAATAAGAAGGTTTATTATTGTTATCATCACATGCCCCCTTAAAAATGAAAAAGGGAAGTTGCAGACTCGTTTGAGGTATCTAATGGGGAACCAGTACACCTGGAATTCTTCTATAAACATAACAAAGCCTTGGGCCATATGAGTCACTGTTACCTCACCCCTAGGAATGTATTGAATTTCTTACATTGTTAGGACAAATAACAAGTTGAGAATCTCCAATATCCCTATGACACAGAGGATGGATTATGTTAAACAGAGCCTGGGAGATGCGTTAGAAGGTTACTGCAATAGTCCAGTAACATAAGTCAATAGCTCAGACTTAGCTAATGACCACGACAGAAGCATAAGCTACAAATATCTGAATTAAACTGGATCCTCATTGGAGCTCACTTAGGAATAACTTTGAGCTTCTGGAGAAGACTGAAATGAGCCTGTTCTATTGGTAGGATTCTCCAAGGTTTGGAATAGAGTCTCCAACAAGGCTGTATGCTTTTGAATACTTGCCCTAGTTCGATTTAAACATTTAGGGTAGTTTGTAACATGTAGACATCAGACCATGAGGTCAGGAAGCTAGGAGGCTTGTGATGCTAGTTGGCATAGTACTCTAATTAGGAGAGACCAATAGATCTTCTAACCACAGAAAAGGCCAGTGCTTTGTAACATTTTCTTCTACTGGCTTAAGTTATTAAAAAAAAAAAAAAAAAGCATGCTCTTTCAAAAAAAAAAAAAACCCTATAGGGCAACATTTGGGGGGAGTTTTTGCTGAAAACCTTATGTGTAAAGTATAGTTCTCTTCTAGACTATTTTCTCCTACCTTTACACCCCCACGTGCTTCCTCTTGTGTTATAAGCAAATTAATGGCCCTCAAATATGTTCATGTCCTATCTCCAGAGCTTCTGAATATGTCACCTTACATTTATTTGCAAAGGGAATTTGCAGATGTGATTATGGTTTGGGGTTTTGAGATTGGATGATTATTCCATCCAGATTATCCCGCATAACCTAAGTGTGCCCATTCTAACCACAAGTCTTTAAAAACAGAGAACTTCCTATTGTGATCAGAATGAGATTCAGCAGACTTAACCCATCACCTGTGGTTTTTAAGACAGAGGAACAGTGCCATAAGCCAAGGAATACAGTGGCCTCCAAAAGCCAGGAAGGACCCTAAGTCTATAGCCAAGAAAGAAGGGAAAGGAAGGGAAGGGTATGGAAGGGAGGGGAGGATGGAAGGGAGAGAAGGAGGGAGGGAGGGAGAAGGGGATAAAGAAAGAAACAGAGGCAGGGAGGAATGAAGGAGGTGGAGGGAGGGAGGGAGGAAGAACCTCAATCCCCAACCACACAGAATTGAGTTCTGTCTACAACTGATTGAGCAGAGAGGTGATTTCTCTCCTAGAATGTACAGAAAGAAAGGCAACCCTGCAGACATATTGGTTTTAGCCTGGTGAGACTAGACTGGACTTTCAACCTGCAGAACTATAAGATTAAAAAATAAGCACTGTTTAAAATCACTAAATTGTGATTTTTTTTTAACAGGAGAAACAGAAGAGCTAACATTTCATGTCGCTAAATTTTAGGATAAAAATGATTCTCAAAGGACTACGGAAAAGATACAAAATGCAGTTTAACACTAGTTATTTTAAATTAAATGTTAACATCTCATTGCACTGGAGAAGAGAGATTAAAAGGAAGCTATAAAAGATAATCACACTAAGGTGTAATGTCATACAACCTAATACATTTTTAGAGATGTTTTGGGAAAGGGAGGGGAGGGATAAGGGTGGGTAACTGGGGGGGGTGTTGGGGGAATATCTAATTTTCAGAATCTCTCTATATATTATATTATTTCATTAAAAAGAATATATGCATATCATATTGTTACTTTATATGCATTTATGATTGTACAATAACTCAATTTCTTAATAAAAAAGCAAAAAAAAGATAATCACACTGTAAAAAAGATCTCATTGATACCATGTGATGCTAATTCATTTTAATTAGCATATGGGACTATGAAGATCGTTCAACACACATAAAACAGGTTCCTCTTGTTTCATGGAAGACATTCATAGAATGCAGTCACGTGTTCTTCTCCTGACTGTTTGATTAAGTAAATTTAACAAAAGATGGCCAAACATATAGCTGAATGTTTGAGAAGTAGGATGTGACTAAAGGGTTCTATTAAGATGGGGATTATAATGGTATCAAGCAGCTATAATATTCTTAGCCTTTGGCATCAATACAAGGCTGCTGGACTCATTCCAAATGGTGATATTCATAGGAACATTAAACCTAAACAGGGGCTTTGAACAAAATCAAGGAAGAAAAATATTTAGTATATATGTAGAAATTGATTTTAAAATTAATGTGTAAGCATTTTGTTGGATTGTTATTGTTTGCTTCAAGTTCTGCCAGCTTCTATTAATCTTCTTCATTAGTGCCTCACACACCTACGGGACCTATGCAATGAATGCTATCATCCTATTTATATGTGATAAAATGTAAAAAAATGATTTTAACTATTGAACTTCATTGCAAGATCAGGCTTAGAAATTTCCTATAGAAGATTTTTTTTGTAATAATGTTAGTTGCAATGAAATTTGGTTTATAATACTTATTCAGTGTCATAATACCCTGCATCTGATGGGAGTCTTCTTGCTTAAACAACTGACATTCCACACAGAATTCTGTCCATTTTTAAGATATCCTATCATGGGTTAGATCTCTACTTAAGCTTATTATCCCACCACCGTTCCCATCATGACCCCACAAGGCTGCTGTGCCCAGCTCCTTTTGCTTGTTCTCAGATGAAGCATGAAAAATTGTATAACTGGATAAGGTCACCTCTCTCCCTCTAGACTATTCTGTCCCCTTTCCAAGGACCCAGTACTTTCTTGCCCTCTAATTCTCTATCAAAACAGGAAAGCGCTTGATATCATCATTTATTCCTAAAAGTGATCCAGATATTTGTATTTTTAAGCTCCTTATCTCTAAAATTGTGGAATGAAGGAATTTATCTATGCAGTGTTTTTGTTTTGTTTTGTTAGTGAAACAGTTAGTGGAAATGCTGGGTTAGTGCTAACCCTAAACACAAAACTATTTTAGTTTCAGGAGGGTGCTGTGTTGAAGAAGGGAAAGTTGCGATAAGAGAATTTTGTGTGGAGAGAAGTTATCATAAAAAACACCAAGCCATGGCCTCTCTTCTCTTGGGCTTACAGTCTCGCCTTTCATTTTTTGGCTCAAGAGTCACTGATTTTGGATCCCGGAGTCCATTGGCTTAATCCTTTCCCATTGCTGCCTTTGCATAAAATTTTTCAGAAACTATTCATTAAGAACCTTGGTTTTAATGTAAGACTTGAATCCTGGCTCCTCCAGTAGAATGCTGTGTGACTTTTAGTAAGTTAATTAATTTTGCTGTACTTCACTTTCTCCCACAAAAAAATTAGGAAAATCAGAATACATGCAAATCTCCTATGACAATGGCACTTAGCAAGTAGTTTATAAATATTAATAACCTTGGTATTATTCACTAAATATCCAGCTAAATTAACTTAATCTTCTCTTTCCTTTTGAGATTCACGAACTACTTTCAATCACTCTATTGAAGAGTTTATGATAATATGCCTGATAGTTCTATTCATATTTATCTAAACCTGAGTTCCCTAGAAAACAGTCTGAGGCATAGATTAAGTGATTAAGCTTTGTGTGGTAGGTGTAATGTTAAGGCCTGAAAGTAAGGAGAAGAAAGGTGAGTCTGAGAAGGGCGAGAAGTTAGACAAAGAGTCCATGCTAGCCGCTGCTTCATAATAAGCCACGGAGAGGCTAAGACTATCACTTCCAATGTTCAACTTCGCAGTCATGCTGGAAAGCTGGGCCTACGAGTAAATGTGAGAAAGAGGAGCGAAAATTAATGCTTGTTTCCATCTGGTGTCCTGGCTCTCATTGGTTCCTGTCCACCATACAGGGAGTTAATTCTCTTGTAGTTCCAGATAGAATATCTGGTTGAGGAGGAGGTCAATCCTAATCCCTGTGTTCAAATGTTTCATCTGAGCTGTAAGAGGCAGAAGCAACCAGACTCTGAGCATGTGGCTGGCTGCACAGTGGAAACCCAGGTGGAAGGAAATATTCTTGGATAAGCAATTAATCGGCTCTGGGCAGCAGATTAGAGAAGGTATCAAAGAAAGTTCCAGGCATTGCTGATGGCCTGGGAGTCAGGATAGACAAGGCCAATGGGATCCAAGGAGATGTATAAGCCAAACCTCACAGGATTTTTTATTTTATAAAAATTATGAGTCCATTTAGGGAAGAAATGTTTATTTATTTTTTTAATCTTTGAGTTGTCTATAATAATACTGCATACTGTATCTTAGGTGAGACTTTTGACCTCAAGGTTCCAAGGATTTCAAAGGCAGCTAACAGGCAAGGGCAAGAAGCAAGAACTGAGCAAGAGAGTGGGATCACTCAGCACTTCAAGTTGGAGTTTACAAACGAGTATGTTGAATTTGAGCTTTATCAAATAGAACCAAGCAAGTCTAATTTGCCCAGCACGAGAGCAAAGAAGAATTAGCAATCAGGCGGTAGAGTATCCGGCTCCTGTGGAAGAGAGTTGTGTGCTGCACCCTAGCCAGAAACTGGAGACAAGAGCTAGTCCCCAGGCAAAGCACAGGTACTAGGGATCCAGTCAACTGGACTGGGGTTCAAAATAGGCTTTCAGTTTCAGGCAGAGAACTGGAATAAAATATGGTAAACCAAGGGGAAATTCCTGAAAGCTCAGCTGTGTGAACAATGGCAGGGGTTTTACAGAAGGATGAAATAATTAATAATACCTATATTAATGATAATGATAATTCATAGCCAATATTTATTAGGTAAACTAACCATTTCTTTAAATTATGATATTTAATTTTCCCAATGACCCTCTTCGACAGATCATTTCATTATTTCCATTTTACAAATGAGGAAATCAAGAACCTGGAAAGCACTCATGGTCAAACATCTCATGAATAAAGGAACTAGGACCTAACCTGAGTCTTCCATCTCAAGAGCATATGCTTTTGACAACTGTTGAGAGCAGTAAATGAAATAAGACTTTCAAAAATTTTAGCAAAGTTCTAGTCACATCACAATTACTCACTGAATTTTATCAATTCTTGTTATCAGTAATGGTATTGTAATAGAAGTAGTATCATTGACTATATGTAGCAGTAGTGGCTATGAGAGCTGAAGCAGCTGATGCATGGAACCTGGGGTCAGATAAGACCTGTCACCTGTCTCAATTCAAAAGAGAGGACCAGTTAAATGGGAACCGAACTAGGGCATAGGGGCTGGGATCCAAGTGTGATGGGAGAACTCCAGTTTCAGGGACCTACAATGCAGAACCTTGACCTTTTAATAAATGTAATTGAGAAGTGATATAGACTAGAGGCTTAAAACATGGACTTTAGAATTACAGTGGCTTATATTCGGTGGTTTATTAGCAGTGAGACCTTAGAGAAATAGAGAAATTACTCAATTTCAGCATTAAATAACTCACAAGTATACCTAGCACCGTGTGCTGCAGTAATTAACCATTTACCAGATACTTGTGGAATTCACTCACTGCTGCATTTCCTTACAGCTTCCATGCAGTTGGTCCCAGCACACAGCTGCTATGTAAATTTCTAGACACCAAGGCAAATTCATCCCACTAACATAGCTACTTTTTCCCACCAATGTAATTTATCACCCACATTCCCCTAACACTTCAGCAGCCTCCTGATCTGTGCTTGAAACTGCAGCACAACTAAAGAGAAATGTGTGATGCGCTATTTCTGGCATCCTCAGTCTATGTTGCTATAGTGGGTCGTCCAGTGGTATTCAAAGATTTGAAACTTTTTTTCTTTTTTTATTTTATTTAATTTTTTTAATTAGAAGAATATAGAAATACAGTTGAGGGGGAAACATTATCAAAACATTAGCAATCAATGGATATAAACTTTGTTATCGAGGGGAAAAGCCAGATCATGAATAACCACCTTGGATTTTACCTGTTGCAGTTTCCCCCAGAAGAACTCATGTGTTAAATGGGTAGTTCATGGAGGAATGACATCGGCTTCTGGGATGGTT